>JAWRVF010000564.1:0-235241 GCA_036785485.1 Physcomitrellopsis africana
TGGACAAATTTGTTTTCCGATATGTTGTCTCCTTTGACCGCCGTACCCCTCATTTTATAGTTGCGTCGTTTTTTTGGGCAATGTTGAGCAGTGTGCTTAGGTTCTCCACAATATAAGCATAATCCTCCCTAGCGACGACAAATCTTTTCTTGCTCAGTAAGAGGTTTGAAATGTACTACGTCAATTTGCATGTCTTCTACTTTCGAATGTACATTTGGTGAAGATATTGCCATTGAATAATAACATTGAGTTTCCCTTGTACGATTCTCGGATTGAAATTCAAAAAGTCGATTGTCACACTTTACAGCAAAATCGATTGCTTGACTCAATGTTTGAGGATCAGGTAAATTGAGCATCAATTTCTTTACTTCATATTGCAATCCATAAAGAAATTGACTGATGAGTGCAGCATCATCCCACTTGATATCGATTGCAAGTTGTCGAAATTGTGAAGCATACACTGTTACAGAGCGGTTTCCTTGTCGTAAAATTTGGATCTTGTTTGTTGCAACACAAGCTGCATCGTGTTCACCATACATAGATCGAAACTCCACTGAAAAAGCTTCCAAATTGTCCAATATGGGATTTTGTTGTTCAAGAAAAGACGAAAACCATGATAATGCAAAACCAGAAAGTAGAGTTCCAATAAACCTGACTTGTGATCCTAGAGTTGGATAGCTTTGCGGTTGAAGTTCGATTGCCAATTGTACTTGATTGATGAACCCTCGAAACTTTGATCTCGTACCATCAAATTTCTCGGGTAAGGCAATTCTTGGTTCTCTGGCGCTTACAGGGTGTTCTACAATTAGAGAAGGAATGTGATTTGATGCAGGTGTTGAAGCAGCTCCAATCATTTCTACATCTCTACTTTTTGCTATTCTTGTTCTTCCTTGTAGTGGTAGATTGAGTTGATGCATTGCAAGCATTAACTCCCTTAATTGTTCTTGCATTTGTGCCATTGCAGTCTTCATTTCGATAAGCTCTGCCATAATAACACTAAGAAGAAAAGAACTATGTGATATTGCTCAAGGCAAAAGAAAAAGAAAGACTTGATAACAAAGAAAATGCTAAGAACAATATCAGTTTAGAAGTGGGTAATCCGCAACTTCTAACACGTTTATGTCTTGTCAAGAGAAAGGGATAATCCACTCTTACTCAAGAAAAGACAAAGCTCTGATATTGTAAGTGTACTCTTGTCAATCTGTCAAGGACAAGAACTCAAGGGAAGCAAATAAGTAAGTGAAAAACACTCTCAAAGAAATATAACAAAATAGAAACAAGGTAGTGTATATATTAAAAGAAACTGGAATGGCTATTGCCAAAAGACAAGACACTAGAGACTCTTAAAATCAAACTAGAAACAAGAAAGAAATTGACAAGAGTGAAGAAGGCTTCAGTCTTGTTTCTATTTATACAATCTACCTAAGAGCTAAGTGGCGACGTTCTATAGGACCTCCAACACGTATCCAATTTACAAGACACGTGTCCAAGTTGCAAGACACGTGTCGTACTTGCAGGACAAGTTTCCTATATGTTCGCCACGTATTTAGCTTGGTCTTCAAGCTACCAACATGTACGACATGTGGCTAACTTATTGACCAAGTTTCTAATCCAAAAGTCTACTATGGACACTTATAAAGTCAAAGCAGCATCTATGAAGTTTCTAGGAAGTTTTTCTAAAGATATTATGGAATTGACCTACTTTTACCTTCTTTTATCTAGTTCTATCTGATCATATAGGTAACTATGTATATGTCCGTGACAATAAGTTGGACTACCAGAGATTGGGACCATTTTTTATCCAGAAGTAGATCAATCTTGTAGCGTACTGCTTAGAGTTACTAGCTGCTATGAAGGTACACCCTGTCTTTCATGTTTCTCTGTTAGAGCCTTATCGGGAATTGTCTTTTCCTGGAAGAGTGCAATGTCCTCCACCTAATATAGAAATTGAAAACAATGAAGAATATGAGGTGGAAAGGATACTAGATTTACGACAAAGATGGATTAAATTAGAATATTTTGTGCATTGAAGCGGCTACAATATTAATGAACGAACATAGGAACCGGCTGAAAATCTTGCCAATGCGTCGCAAAAGGTACGGAAATTCCATCAACGATATCCTAATAAACCAAAAAGTTGGTCATTAACGAAGCGTGAAGATGAAGCCTTCTTTGGAGAAATGAATAGAAAAGGGATTTAGGTCTTATCAAAACATAACTTGTTGTATTTCGTAGTATCAAGATATCTAATATTAAGGTATATTTAGATATGGCTAGTGAGAATGTATATACTATACTAGTGGTACCATCTCAATCGAATAGCTCACGACGTTGACCTCAAGATGAAGAATTAGAAGAGCCAAGAAGACGTCGAAGAATACCAAGGAGCAGGTCACTTGTAATTATCTTTGAAGTTGAACCAGCTCATGCAAGTAGTGGCGAAGCGATATTTTCAAGTCGTTTCCACAATGAAGATATAGAAGTTCAAGCATGGTCTCAAGTGGAAGGTATTGGTCATTATCGGTGGCTACAAGGACCCATGAATCATCTGCCTCGTGAACGACAGCTGGAATATATTACAAAGACTATGCGACAAATTTTTGATTTCCTACGTTTGTGAGTATACATCTCAAATGGCTTCTCGGAGACCTCGAAGCTAGAGGAGGAGGTGATGTCAAGGACATACTTGTTAGAACCTTCTAGAATATTCTAAAAGTTTCCTAAAATTCTCTAGAATCTTCCAGAGCCTTCTAACATCTTCCTAATTGGTAGAAGTTGCTTAAGAAGTTTCTTAGTTAGTAGAAGTTGCTTGAGAAGCTCCCTAGTTGGTAGAAGCTGCTTAAGAAGCTTCCTAGTTGGTGGAAGTTGCTTGAGAAGCTTCCTAGTTGGTGGAAGCTACTTGAAAAACTTCCTAGGTAGGAATATATATTGGAGTCGAGGCTGAAGAGTTCTTCACTCTCGACAACACATCTCTTCGAGCTCTAGCTCACCTCTTTGGTGTTGTTTTTGTATTCATCTGATTAATCCAGTTCGTGTCGGTTCTTCTTGAACTTCTTGTTTAGACTTCAAGTCTATATTTTGTGTCCGTGACAAGCGCACATATGGAAAACTTGTCGTGCAAGTTTGACACGTGTCTTACAAATTAGACACATGTAGGAGGTCCTATAGAATACTGCAATGTAGCTCTTAGTTAGATAGTATTTATAGAGGCAAGAGTGAAGCCTTCTTCACTCTTGTCAACTCCTTTCCTGATCCTAGTCTAGTTTCAAGAGTCTTCATTTTTCTAGTCTTTGACAATAGCCATTTCAATTTTCCTTTGAATATACATACTTTATTATTTATATTTTATGACTTTTCTTTGTTCAGTCTTTATTAGATTATACATCTTTTTCTAGTTCATGTCCTTTGACACATTCACATGCTAGACCCTAAACCCTAAACCCTAAACCCTAAACCTGGTGTAATGGAATAGAAGCTTGGGATAGGAACAAGTAGCAACATGTATTGGTATCTCTAATTAAATTCCATGGATTCATGATTGATTGTGTTTGATCATTGGCATTTGAAGGATGTCTAACATACTTAAGTTTGTTTTCCGTTGTATAGAGTCCAGAGGTCCAATTTTTTTGCACAAGTTCTATTTATAATGGATCTTTACAAATCTTGTATTTAACCCTTAAAGAAGAAATTGTCCCAAAATGGGTTTTTTGAGAATTTGGGCACGTTCATATGATATCAATTTTAAGCATATTTTATTAAAGGTGTAGGAATGTTAGAGCTTCATGGAGATCAATTTTTTTTTATCATTTGGACATTGAAAAAAAATTATGATGCCTTAAGCAAAAATTCCTACTCGTTGGACAATTTAAGCAACATAGCAAAATCAATCCATTATTTGCGAGAATTTTTGTACAAGAAGCTAATATCATAATATTTGATAATTTTGGAAAAAACAAACTACTTTTTGAATCAAAAACTTCATTTAAAAAAGAATCAATTTTTTTACACCTTCTTGCATAGGGTGCAAAAAAAACTTCTTCTTTACCATATAAATGATAGAGATTTTTTATTTATTTTTTTATTTTTATACGTTTAATTTTTTTTATTTTGAAAAGAAGTAGGAAACTTTATTTTCACCATTTGGATTTTGAATTTTCAAGATTTCCAATTGAAAAAAAATAAAATGCAAATAAGCAAGTTTTGAACCCCTTCTACTTACAAGACTATTTTGAAAATGCTACACACTTTTATTATGTTTGAAATTTGGGAAAAATATAGCTTGTATGGTCTACTTTTATTTGGTAAAATCTCCTCAAAAGAGAAGATGCAAGAGATAATTTTTTAAAGAGGAAACAAAGTGCGATAATCCTGTTTTATATAGTCCAAAAATCACTATATTTTTCATTTCAATTACTATAATCCTTTAATCCATATGGTGAAAAAAAATTGAAAAAAATTGAAAAAATTCTACTTGTTCCTAGAATATTCTAAATTAAGATCTTATGGTTTAAAATAGGAATTGAAGTTATTTTTTAGGACTGGTTTGGTTAAGCGATATTTTGGACGTGGTTTTGGGTTTGGTTGCCTTGGTATTGGATAGTTTTGACCTGGGTATCAAGGTGCTAATCCAGGTTTCGAGCTAGGGTTTGTTTCGTCTCCTTCGCCCCAACTCAACTTCTTTCAGACTAGTTTGACTTTAGTCGCTCGTCATTGATGCCGGTGGACACTCGAGACGTTTCTCTGGAGAAGTTTTCTGCACATTGATACTGGTGCAAGGCTAGTTGAAGCTGATCCGAAATGAAAGCTGAACATGAGGAGCCATGTTCTGAGAGTAGCGTGGAGAGATAATTGTTTGGTAGTTTAGGGGATCGAATCGGGCTCTCATCATTGGTTGCCTACTAAATTGGGTCGTAGAGAAGAATGGGCGACGGTGTTGGAAATTTGCACGAGCAGATACGATGTGTGGGGGAGCAAATAAGAAGAGTGGAAGAGAAGATAGACAGAGTGGAGGAGCAGATCGACAGATGCCCTGATGATGAGGAGAGAAAACTACTCCTGGGCAAGGAAGCTCAACTCCGGGTTGAGAAAGCGCAACTCCGGCAGCAAATCCTGCAAGGACGAGGTCACTTCTCTCACTTGTCACTAAGGGCTCATCTGCTCATTATTTTTGTCATTTAATTTTCCCGAGGGCTGCTGGATTCTTGGGCGAGGGCTTATCTCATGGTTATGGATTTAGGGTTGGCATAGGATTAGGTACATCATTGACCGCGAGGGTTTTGTAGCTGGTTCTCTGTTGTCGAATTAGGTGTTCTAGATTATGTTTACCATTTTATTGTGGGGCGTTTGGAATCAGTCCGTCTCTAGGGTTGTTCTAGGACCCGTTGGGATCCTTTTGGGTTTGGTGATGCGTGTGAAGGAGCGTGTACATCAGCTTCAACCGCACATTGTGTTGTGCATGCAGACCTAGGCACAGAATACGAGTGGCTGGTGCAGAAGGTCGTGGCACCGGCTCCCTATTCAGGAGCTGGCATTTATCCAAGCAGCTCGAATCAGAACCGCATGTGGATACTTGTTAAAGTAGAGCATTGGGACGTGAGAGGCAACATTGAAGAATTTCTAAGTAGCGCAGATAAAAAGAAGCTTGTGCATAACCTGGATATCACCTGTATCACTGGGAACATTGAAATGGTAGATGGTCCATTCTATTCTGAAGGAAATGCGAACTTTTATGAACAAGAAGGAGCCGCTGTCTAAGTTTAGTGTTAAGCCGCAGGTTCGTATGCTCACAATGAAGAGAGGGGAAAATGACGAAATAGGATTGGGTGAGGGTGCGACTGCAAATGGCATGATTGACGTCTATATCAGAGGCCCTATAGCACATTTTGTAGTCACTTTAGGGGAGAAGAATGGTTTGGTCGTCGAGGTCAAGAATGGAGGTTTGGGATCTGACCAAGGTGATTCCTGGGATCTCCACAAAGTTTGGGCAGAATGCACTTGCAAACAAGGTCCTATCTGGCCCTATCCCATATTTTCATGGTGTAATCCAACTCTCAAGTCGTTGCAAGAATTCTGATGGAGGTTTCAATAAATCCAGGAGAGGACGATCTTATTTACAGTTGCAAAGTTTTTGGCATCACGCCGGCTTGTAGAGAAAAGGTCATGCGTTGTATCAATCAACTGTATGAGTACATGATTTTGTAAGCTGCTTTTGAACCTTTGATTATCTTGGTAATTTTTCCTCTGGGCTAGATCGGGTTGGAGCTCAGCATTTACCTGCTTGGCCTTTGCCTTTGCCTTTGCCAGATCCCTTTTCTTACTGCCTGTTTGATCCTGGTTCTATGTTGGCTCACCTCAAGATGGTCTTGTTTTCTTCAGTTTACTCGTATCTTCCTTCACCTTACTAGTGGGCTTTTCTTGCACCGTCTTGGTTTCTGGATCTGTGTTTGGAGAAGCGTACTCGTGTCAGTTCTCATTTTGCCATTCTTTGGCTCTGAGTTGCAGGTCTAAGGTGGGTTACGGTGTCCTAACCGATGTTGGGAATTGATATCTCTTCAATCAGGATAATGCCAGCTGCCTCAAAATATCAACTGGTTTGAAGGTGAGTGGCGAGCCTCCGCGTGTGCTTGCTGCGTTGGCATATTTTGGTGCACACTGCTTGGGAGGATAATTTTGAGTTTGGTGAACCAACGCGGAACGGCCAATTTCCCATAGTATCTGAAGCCGCCCCTTCCGAACCTTTCGATGAAAGCACCGATGACTGCATCGGTGATCCAAACTATCGAGCTCGTGGGAACGATAACAGTGGCTCTGAAACTCGAAGGTAACTTATCCAGCCAACCATCCAAGTTGTTCCATGAAGTCGGTCACGTGGACGAGAGCACATGGTGAAATGACGGCAACTGCATTTGCAGGTCAGGAAGAACTCGGCCAGGTGAGGAGCAGCCGGCTTTGCAAGATGTCCCCGCTGAGGACCTGAACCTGAAAAAGGCGGGTGGCATCATAAGTTGTGAGGGTGGAGTGGATACGTTGTTATTGACCGTTTGCATGGACAACTTGTTGCATTGAAGTTTGCCTACTTAGGCACGGAGCGTGCAGAGGTGAGCTGGTGTTGTGTTATGTGGAAACATTGAGTTCACATCTCAAAGTTGGTATTACTTTATCTAATCTAGGGCTGAGCTAGAGCGGTCTTATTGGTGACAGCTTTAGTGGCTGGTAGTCTAAGGTAGCTGCAACGTGGAGCATGCTGGGCTTCAAGTGTATGTGCAGTTTGCGACACTTTACCTGTCTGTGATTTCATTCTGTCCAGGCCATTTTTGGCCATGGTTGTGCAGGCTCTTCTGAAGGAGGTGATTGCCTACATGAAGATGAAGGAGCTTTGGGGGGTTTTTGTTCCCCAATTAATAGGATATGGAACCACAAATAAAGGTCAGGTTGTATTTGTCGCCATCGAATTGATTGAAGGCGTTGATCTTGGAAAAGGTAGGGTTTCTTGCGAAACTCTCAAATGTGGAGTACATCACTCTCCAAATTCTTGCCTCGACGGTTTCTCATAGCCCGAGCATGGTGATTCTCTGACGTGCTTCTTGGAAGGGCTATTCTCTTTCTTCATCTGCAATCCTGGCAAATTGTTCATTTATTTGCTTTTCCTATGGTGATCATATTTCAGTGGTGGCGACCAAGGAGGTGACGACTGCAGCACTTGAAGCGCTTGATGCAGTGCATGCATGCGGGTTGCTTCATGGAGATGTGTCCCCAAGTAATATTATGGTGGTCTGGGGAAAACAGCCCCCTGTTCGCGTCCTGGATTTTGGATTCTCGTCTGTTACCAGCAACAAGAAGTTACAGAAGGCAGAGTGCGTGCACTTAGAACGCCTCTTGACACAGGAGGTGAAGTAGCGATGAAGGGGCAAATGCTTCTTAATGTCTTTTTTTTCTGCCCTGGTACATTTTTTTAAGTCCCACGCTAGCGGCGGCTCTAATATTCAATAGGATTATACTGTGCATTGTACATAGGATTATAATCCTTAATGGATTATATAGGGAGCTGCTAGGGTCGCCCCATGGTAACAATATTTTGTGAAGTTTTTTAAAACATTGTCCTCACGTGGATGTGGTTGTAAATAAGTTACACAATAGGTTCTGGGCCTGGAGATATAAGGTTCCTAGTATTAGGAGGTGAAAGTATCATTTCCTCATATTTTTTCTATTCAGGTAAAAAACTACACAAGAAGATTATACAATACACAATTTTCTATGTGGCACTCTTTGTTTTAATGGCACAAAAGCCAGGGTGCTATTTGCAAGGCATGCCGCTTTTGATTCATTCGAATTCATCTAGCACGGGCTGAAGGTATTCAGTTATGAGAACTAGAACTTGAGTTGAGTTGAGTTCACAAAGAACAATCACGAATGATTTCTTTGTGTTTGAAACAATTAAAACTCACATATTAAGTGAAATTTTAGGATGCACAACAATTTGCCTGTTAATAGTGTAAGTTTCCATGGCATGTTGTCCTTGCATGAGGGCATTTACATGCCATGGAAACTTTAACTTCTAGATGATGCAAGTTGCCCCTCTCTACTGTACTTGTGATTTGATGGATTGAACTTCTTGCTTCACCTCTATTGATTTGATGATCTGTGTCAAGCCTTGAGAGGAGTTAGGTCGAATTTGAAAACGGAGGCATGTTGGTTACAGTACACAATTCATGTCTTGTAACTCATTTGCTTGTATCAGACGTGTCTAGGATTCTATAAATAAAATTTGAGCAATTAACAGAAGCTTTATGAAGATTTGCTGATAAATTCATCATAATTCATTCAAGGTTCATGGAATAATCTTCAGAAATCAGAAAGCATAGGATACATTTAGCCAAGCTTGTTCCAACTATTTGCCACAACAGGAACCTATGATTACTTTTCAGGTCACAAATATACAAATGTTATTTATAGGGAAGGTAGCCATACTGACAACACATTTGGTAACCGCCTACCATTTATAGGTGAAAGTGAAAAATGATGAAGAATCCATGCCACAACCTAATAAACTACTCTACGATCCAGACCACACATCAGTGTTGTGGAACCATAATGCCAATTAGAAAAGAGAATATATGCCAATTTATAGTTTTCAATTATAAATGCATTTGATTTATAATTGTATTATTCCTCATAGTTTTAAATCTTCTTTTTATTAAATTTTTTATTTTTTTATCTTTTATCTTTTTTGCTTTTGTTTTTTAGTTCTCAAACGTCTATTTCTAAATCTTCTTGATTTTTCATTGATTCTTAATTTCATCTTATTTCTTTTTCTTCTCCTTCTCTCATATTACTTTTGCTACCAACTATTTTTCTTTTATAAGTTCATCAAGATTAGCACCTCTACATCTTTAGCTGCTTCTCTTGTGGCTATTTTCATAAAGACTCTTTTAGCCCCTTCAACCACCAAGCTTCCCAATTTCTACACTCTTCTTTTTTTACAACTAATAATTGATGGAAATAATTACCTTTTGTAGGCTAAGATAACAAAGGCAAATTTATTTGTGGAACAATTATACAATACTATCCCATTTTATAAATTTCCACTATAAATTCCTCGGGAGCACTGCTGAGATGGTTCACTTGCTTAGCACCTTTGGACCCAGTTAGGTAGTAAGTGTTGGATGGAGTTTGTCTAGTGACTCTTGGGTTAAACATCAGCAAACCTTAGCTGCTACTGATACATTGCACAATGCACATCAAGTGGAAACCATATGCAAAGAAAGAAGAAGCATGAACATGAAGGATTCGAAGTAGAACAAAAGAAGAGACTGGTGGAAAAGATGACATGGAAAGAAGTTACAGTCAATCATAGGAAATAGTACCAGGGCACAATCATGATGCAAATTGGATTGTGAAATGTGAGAAATTACTAGATAGAATGATGTGACAACCTGGAAATTAGCACATATCACAAGGAGCCCATGGTTGTGAAATTAGATGGAAGTAATAATTCCAGCACTCAGCCCTCAAAGCGAAGATTGCTCATAGATTCTGGTCGAAATCCGCAAGGGGGTGTGCTAAGAAGGGTGATTACAAACAGTGCATGTGGAAATTCTTATTGGGGAGGAGTATCATACACAAGAAAACAAGTATTGATAGAGACGAAAGAAAACTATCAAATGAACGAGTGGAAAGATAGACGCTGTCGTGATGTAACGCGACTACTAGGTGAAAGAGTGTGGAAATAGTATATTATAGAAGATTTTAGTTTAAAATATTGTAGCAAATTATCTTAGAAAAAAATAGATAATAGTAAAAAGGGAGTAAAACTAATGGGTTTTAATGTTGCCCTTTTTACAAATGAGCTTCTATTTACTTTGTAGGACCATAAGTAAGGCAAAACAAAGTAGATTGGGAAATAAAATGATATAGGCATATATAGGAGAAAGTTAAGAAGAGGTTTCAGAAAAACTTACCACAAAAATCTTGAAATAGATACCCGGAAAGGACTGGTTATGAGCTGGGGTTGAAATCAGATCCTAAGGCACAAAACCGCATGCCTACGGCGGATCCGGGGAACTTTTGCAGATCGAAGATTAGGATTAGGGAGTGGACTTGAAGGATTTTGTATAAGAGTTGGTTTTAAGTGATTTGGATAAGAAATGACTTTGAAATAGCTTTGCAAAGTTAGGGTTGTTTTTGGCAACTTGGGATTTTGTGAAATAAAATAGGGTTGATGTTTTAGGCAATTTCAAAAGTTTTATAGCAGATCTATGGCTGGAAATTTGTAGATCTTTGGATATTGTTGTTCTTAATGTGTATTGTGAGTTTGAGCTAAATCTAACGGTTTAGTTGTACGTAATTAAGATTTAAGTGGGTTAAGGTCTTGGAAATTAAGTTTTGAGGGTCAAATAGGGTTTTTGAGATCTTGAGCAATTTGCTTGTTGGATTGGAGAAATTTTTATTTGTGTGGATAATAGACTTGTTTTACTATACACATGAGTGATTTGAGACTGATTGAATGGTGAAAAAGAGAGAAATCAGCACTAGAAGATTAGCATCAAGGTTGGAGAAGGAGGCCGACCAACACCCGAGAAGTTTTTGGGGTTTTTCTTCCATTTGGTAAGTTCGATTTCCTTCAAATTCGTTGTGCTTGTTGTTGACTAAGAGGTTGAAAGGTATACAAAGTTTTAAATAAGATCAACAGTCTAATGAGCAGATATTGAGGTTCTAATTTTTTCTAGGGTTGATTTGAATTGGTTAGAATTTGGTTTAAGATTTGATTAGGGTTTGGTTTAGGAAACAGGGTTTTGACTTAGGGTTCGACTTAGGTTTTGACTAGAGTTTGACTAGGTTTTGACTAGAGTTTGACCTAGGGTTTGAATAAGATATGATTTAGGATTTTAAGATTCTATTTTTAGTATTTTCTATGTTATTTTTTATTATGATTAATGTATGATTCATTTACTCTTCTTTTGTAATTGCTTAAAGATTGGATCAAAGTTTGATTAGTATTGTTAAGATTTAATAGAAGTTGTTTAGGATTCTATTAGAGTTGTTAGGATCTTGTTGTTGTGTATTTCCTTTTTGTCTTCCACAGCCAGGTGCCCGGAGTATTCTTGAGCAAAATTGCACGTATTACGACAACGCCTTATTTGCTATTGACTTGAATGCTGACTTGCATGTAGTAGGAATACTCTACTCTCTGCATCAATATTTTCATAAACGTATTTCTTGGTCTGGTGCAATACATGAGTTTAAATCAACATACGAGGGACATGACAAATTCATCCCACTTTTTCATCCACATGCAAATACAACGCCATTGTTGCAAGAAAACTACTCAACTGAGACAACACAATATTCAACATTGTGTGTTGTTTCTTACAAAGTTGCCGTCGCTATAAGTCGGTCCGATTACATGGCAGAAACAACGGCTTTGTGGTGTTTTTCTTCAGTGTATCCAATAGTGGTCATAGTGCATCCTCGTTGTAGAGAGGCAATCATACAGTGCGATCCGGTGTCAACGGCTCTGAAGTGCGATCAGGGTGTCAGCTTGGAGTATCATGATGACATGAGTAATACTAATCTAGATTACAGGCCAATTTCTTGTTTATAAATTGCACATGCGAGTTAGAATAAGAAAAGGACATTCAAAAGATGGGACATTCATTCGTTTCTTTGAATGGTTCAGTATAGACCTAGAGTTTCATTATAGTGAGACCCAGCATCTATGTTTAATTTTTTGATGCGCATACTCAGCCAAGTAATGGATCTTATCACTTGCAAGGCCTTCCTTCTGAGGCATGTACCTCAATATTGGGGCCATGGTCCCACGCTCACATCACCCCAGTATTCGCTTATCTTCAGGTTGCCCTCTGCCCAATCTCGGATTGGGAATGAATCTTTTGGATTCTAGGCCAATATAAGGCCGGTTCTTAAGCAGGGGTGTCGACTCTTATTAGTTCCATCAGGTAGAATGGCAGGCTAAAGGCTCTTTGCTCCTCGTGAAACTCGCGTATGGAGAGACTTATCTGTCATGTTGTGCGTAAAATAGCCCAAACCATTTATCTATGTTGAGTGGAGACGGATCATTGCCAATGTCTCATCAGGTGAAGCTAGTCGCGAGGAATGTCAATGATGATGCCCTGCCACTTTCTTTGTCCATCGTTCTGAAGGCCGTATCTAGTTTTAAGTACCTCCCATGACTAGAGGCCGAATTAGGTAAATGCCATATTATTCGGCCTTATTGTTCTGAACCCTTATTGTTCTGAATCTGTTTCTAGCTAGAATTCCACCTTTACGAATCCCCAGCTTGGAGAAATCACTCACAGATCTACAAGTTTTTTCGTTGAAATATGGCCGTGGAAAAGGTCTACTGGGAAGGTCCATTATTCTCGATATTAGACACCTATATTTAACCACAAGCTCATACATGCATCAAATGAGCCTTAACATTGATCATATTTTGAAAAGAAATCTGCAATCCTACAACAATTGAATGTCTGAAGACTCTCAATTTAGAGAAACTAAAGCTTACAACAAGAGTGAGATTGCCACTCACTTTGTTCCGAGCATTACAATTCTCGCAAACTTTGTTATTGCCCAAATCCAAATTTATCAATGTTTTGAGCCTTCTCAGAGCCCTTGGAACAGATCCATGCGATCCCACATCTGTCAAGTTCCTATGAACATGTGTCTAAGTGCACCATGAATATTGTTGTCAATCTTCCTAGCAAACTGCTCTTGATTGAAAGAAAGCTTTCCTAAGTTTCTACTCAAACATATAGTGATCAAATGCAAGTAGTTGAGCATCAAGCCCTGAAGTGAGTTATCTTGTTCAACTCACAAGGTGATGAGTGTCACTATCGATCCCCTCCCAGACTCTCACACAAGGATATGTGCCAGCTACAGATATGAATTTCAAGGCTTGAATTCCGATTCGGCAGGAATTGAGCTTCATAAATTTGCCGCCCATGAATTCATTATGAATCCCATCGAACGAACAAATTAATTACTATTTCCAATAATCCTTGCCGAAACACTAAATGCTACCAAAGCAGAATAACCAACGAACTCAAACCAAGGCCTCAACCGAAGCATTCTAAATCTGTGTAGAGCAGCACCGATACATCTCTAAGCATCTCCACAAGATATACATCTGCGCACGCTAGCATAATGCTCAGCCTGCATCATATACACCGATGTATTCCATCTGACAAAACCACGCCGAGTGCAATCTCAGTCACCACATACGGTAATAACTATGGATTGGAAAGTAAACCAGGCTCTAGCAGCGATAAGCTTCAATAGCCCAACCATCTCAAATTTGCCACCAACTCCAACTTCTGCTCCTCGTTGAACATTATTTAAGAACATGGTTCTTAAAAATCAAAATATAAAAAATCATTACAGTTGAAACCTTGTCCTCTTCATTTGACCTATAGACATCATAGAAATTGTTCATGTCCATAAAAAATTCTTTTGTCTTTTTAGTTTTATCAAATTCAAGAAGGTAGTGGACATAATCACCTTAACCAACTTCCTTGTAGATGATGAAGAATGGGACATTGACACTTACACCATGAAGTACGTAATCAACCTTTTTTTAATGGTCCCTCTCGTTCTTCCAAGAATGAATTCTGATTTTTGCAAAATTCATGAATTCAAGTAATTTGCACTAGAAACCCAATTCAAGGTTTTGACTTTTCATACTAAGGAGAGGCTCCAAAAGTCTAGCCCCACATTGCTCCTCTGTATCAAGAGATTCCTCTTAAAATGTGTTTTGAACTTCGTCATTGTCTCTAATGTCACACCCATGCTGATTGAGGTAAAATAAACTAGCTGAATTTTTTGAATTAGGAGTTTTTTCCCCTCAATCACAACCACTAGGACTTACAAGCTCCTCACCATCACTACCTTTCTTTTTACCCATTACTATGGTGAAGAAAATAAAATCTCCCTTTCAATTGGGAGGCTGAGAATTCAAAATGTAAACAATGAAAGTTAATTGACTAAAGTAATGCCATTTACATTTTAGAATCAAATTAATTGCAATGCTAGATATAATTCATATTTAGATTCCATAGATTGACCAAGTTGCATCTGAATTGCCATTCATATCCTATTGCTATTTTAATTAATACTTTAATTTTAAATTCCTGCTTCAATTTCAATTTGTAATTATTTTAGTCTCCGGTATATTCAGCACAATAATTTAGTTTTGTAGTGAAATTCTTTCTCTATTTGTTATTTTCATTTCTTAAATTAATCGTTTGTCCTACATATGATTCCATGAATTTTGATCATTTTTACTCATTCCTTGCCCATGTTCTCTTGCTAGAAACGCCACGTTGAATCTCAAATCGAGGATAAGTTTGGGATTGGCCCAAGCATTGTGTGTTGGTTCTTTTTCTTTTATTCCATTCACCAGGATCATTAAATTGTTGTCCAAACCTATTGGCTCTCTTGAATCCATTGTTGGAGAACTATCCTTTGGGGCCTATGCCTTGAACAAGGCAAACATCAACGGCAATGCTTCAGTAAACAAATGCCTTTGTCCTTTTTCTATGTTTCCATCCATTTGCCAAGAATTCAAAAGTGAGGGCTCTCCACAATACAATTGTTTAATTTAACTTCTACAAAAGGTGCCGTTAAATCAATAATAATTTTAGAATAGCCAACATATTTTCACATAAATAACTTAAATACAATTGCAATCAGCATCATTTAAATCTATGTCATCCACCTAAAAAATTTTAATCTTCAAATTCAAGTATGAATATTCAAACTTGTATATAACTCATCTACACTTGCCCTCAAGGTTTGTTGTTCAGCTTATTGCCCCCTTATCTTTTTTTCTTTAGCATCTTTTATTTCCTATTAATTTTTTTTTATTGACTCACTAAGACAATTTAGTTAAACATTGGTTGAACTAGATCCTTGATACAATTTCATATACCAAGAAATCAACACAAAGATTAAAAAAAAGACTATTTATACAAAATCAAAATGGAGCAACATTGTGAATACAGGTAATCAATATTTCAAATCTGGTTAATTACAACCAAATAATGGATTAACCACTTTTGGCTTCAAAGACCAAAATCTGCAACAAAAAAAAATTGTCTTCTCTGAAAAATTAATAATTAATGGTTGTTGTTTTAGAAAACGATTTTGTTACTAAATTTTAAAATCATATATATATATATATATATATACGTATTCTACAATATATAGATGAATTCTAAAGAAATTTGAAATGAGAGAATGATGTGAGACGTTTTATGATTTATGAAAGCTAATTTACTTTATTTATTTATAATAAATTATGCTACCATATGAAACATATACATACCTTTAGCAAAGCATCAGAGTTGTTATTTCCATGTGTTTGTTTCTTTTGTAAATTCTTTGGATTGCCTTCTATCTATTTGGGACACTTGATTTCTTCCTCTATTGCTACAATTTTATGTTTTATTTTTTTTTCCCCCCCTAACTTACCTCCCATCATATCTACCAAATATTATAAAATGATTTCCATAGTTCTCTTTTGATCTTGATTTGATTTTTAAAAATTTTGAAATCACACTAAAGTCCTACCATCTTTTGATTATGTTTAATTGTAACTATCTTAATCACATTTTGGAGCAAAAGAAACTGAAAATGTTGTTTAAGATAGCATTATATTGTAAGATCGGTCAATTGAATAATAGATTTCAAAAAACCTATGAAGTCGTGTGGAAAATAAATTCCAGATCTAACTTGTAGTGAAATTCAAGTACATGCTTTTTGAAGACTCTTGGATAAATAAGTATTTAATATTTTTATAAAGTATTCCAAACACATATTTCAGATTCCAAAACACAACCAACACATAATTTCATACTCGAATCTTCCTATTCTAAAAGCATAATCCTAAATTTTCTTATAGCAATTAAATTACAATTTAATTTCTTAATATTAGAAGATCATATTTTTAAATTTTACTCTATTAGTTTACTTTATTTAGAGATCAAATTTTTTTAAATGTTTTGGATTAAGAGAGTATTTAAATGTAAGCAAATATTTTTGGTTTGGGCAAGTCACATTATAGTGTGAGTGTTTTTTTTTTTTTTTTTTTTTTTTTTTAATGATTTTAGCTATCTGAATTGCAAGCTCAAGTAGAGAATGGTCAACGAAAAATAAAATAGAGCGGATTGCAAAACAATATTTAAAGTAGATTTCACTTGGTTCAGCTTTTGTGTTCCAACATTCTTTGTTTTATCCTTTCTGCCAAAACATCTCTATTTAAGTCACTTATTTTGATCCGTTTGTAGTCAAGTAAACAAAGCAAATAACATTTTTCAACAACTCAAGAGTGTAATATTTTTTCCAAAGGTGGTGCCTATTATAATATAAATAAGGCAATTGGTCTCTATCACTAACCAAATAACAACAAAGCTTCATTAACATTGAATAAAATACAAATACAATCTATATTGAACTTTATTTGTTAAAAGTTGAAAATTGATTCGGTCAAAAAAATTGATTAATAAAAAATTAAATTCAATGAATTGTCATCCAAAACGTTGGGATTATTATAATTTTATAATATTATTATGATACTGAAATTCAAAGAACATTAAAAATGAATTTGAATATCAAATTCAATTATTATAGAATACAAATTTGTTTTACTTATTTATTGAACACCAAAAGAAACAATAAAACCTTTTTTGGAAAACAAACAAGCACATATAGTTATTGTCAAGCTCAAAGTTTATGTGAAAAGTTCAGACCGATAGTCTATAATGGCAATTTACATGTTTTAGTTTACAATTTTTATTCATGAAATTTGTTATATTTAACATAACATAAGCATTAAAAATCTTATTTTAAATTTTATTCTCTGTGCTAGAGATATAAGAACTTTTTTTTCAACATCATCATCGAATTCTTGTACTACAATTTGGATGCTTGTATTTAAAAGGAGTATCTGAAAGAGTTTCATTTTCTATTGGTTTTATACTTGCACTATTTTATATATTTTTATTTTCATAAAATCACTAAATATCTTTAATTTAATGTATTATTAGATTTTTTTTTAATTTCGTAGAAATTACAGATATTCAACAATAATATTGTAGCCAAGAAATCCAATTTTCAATAACTCAACGCACATTGTTTATATGCTCTTTTACGAACATTACATTTATACTAATAAGAATTGCAGTACTAGTTAAAATATAATCTCCAACTTTTATGGGTAGTGCAAGTTTTAAGAAAATAATGATCCCACAACAAGAGTACATATACCTATTTAGGTGCATTGCCATCTTTCAAACACTTTTCTTTTCTTAGTATTCAAAAAGCCTTCATATCCAAATTGCATCAAATTTCTATATTAATCATTCTTAATAATTATTCCATGTATGGTATTATTATTTGTATTACAAATGAAAGTCTATGCTAATTGTTCAAATTATTAGATAACATTATTTCATTTTGTTGATTTAAGGACATTATTTGGATTGTAGAATGTGATTAAATTGTATCTAGCTGAAAGTAATTTGTCCTTGTAAATTGCTTCTACATGATTTATATAAGATTTTATTCTGTGAAAATTTTTGACATTAGAATGAGGATGTTAGAATAATATAGTTTTCTTGGTAAAAATTAACAAACATAAAAGATCCTTTAAATCTTTAGTACACGCATGACCATAGAAATATGTAATACTATAAAGCTTCAATCACTAAATACTTCTTTTTGAAAACTTCTTTTTGAAAACTTCCTTTAATAATAAGAGTATTGGTAATTGTGATGCATATTGAAACAAAATATTAATGAATATGAATAAAATCATGGAATTATTATTTTTTGAATCTAAGAACCTTTTGTAATTGAATAAACTCTATCATATTTAACTACCACTAACTATAACTATCATTCTTATTTTTGATTTTGTTCCAATGGTGGTATCTTTCACTTGAAAGATATCTCTCCTCCAGATAAATTGTTTACAATATATTGCATGGTTATAACTTTATGGTGTTGGAGGCAACATCTCTTGCAATAATAAGAAGCTATATGTAAAAAAGGCTATCTCTAGAATACTAAATGAATCAAGAAAAGAGGAAAAAAATGAGGAAGAAAACAAAATAAAATTTATTATATTGCTTATGGGGAACCTAAACTGGTGGGGATATCTCATGGAAAGAAATCATCAATTGAACTATTGTATCTCTTAAAACCATACTAAAAGTGTGTGAAGGAATACCATTGTAATTGAGTTGTAGAAGAAGACCTCATGAGTCTATTCATCTTTTTTTTTAAATAAATTTTTTCATTTGTACATTGAAATATTCCCAAATTAAGCAAAAAAAAAAAATTATATTTTGAAATTTTGTTTTTCAAAGTATTTGGAGAGAGTTATGAAAATTTTAAGTTGATTTTTGGGATTAGAAAATATACTTGTGTAATGGAAAAGATTACCCTTTTTGAAAGTGGATCTAAAGAGATTTGTTTATTAAAAATATTCTTTTAAGATATTATGATGGTGATTTTTATATTTCAAAGTTCAGGCAATAAAATCTTTATTCATGGTTAATTAACATATAGTAAAGATTTATATTTTAATGGGTTTTCAAATTAAAAAGTTATCAAAATATAATTTAGACTTTGTTCAAAACTAGGTACAATTAATGACAACATCATCAAATAAAATAAAAAGAAAAGAAAAGAAACCTACATAGTAAACTTATTAATTTTTGACAACAATTAATACAACTTAGAATTTTAATAAAATACATTATAAACATTTATTCTTGATTTGAATAAAGATTTTGTTTTTTTCTGCATATATATGAATTTAGCCAAATAAATTCTCAAACGCATATAATTTTATTGTCATTAGCCCTCCATCTTCCAAATTTATACACATCTAAATTCTTAAGGCCCACCTTCATTTATTTGCTTTACGCTATTCTCATTACTTTAGATACATATAATAATATTTTTAGGTCCGATCTTCATCCAACCCTTTGTCCGATCACCCTGTCAACCCAGGTCTGACATATCTGATCCCGTCCAATCCATCTGATCCCATCTAATCCATCCAACCCCGTCTGACCTTGTCCCTCTTGTCCACACCACCCTTGTCTGTTCTTGTCCGGCCCCGATATGTAATTTTATAATTGAATGAACTAGTTTTTACCTTTTATAAATTTCTCAAGAAAAAGAAAGGATCCATATTGGATATGATCACTACTTAGAATGGCAATGTTGGCAATGAAATAACTAAGTTATTCTACCTAGGTATCAAGGCCTACTTTGGCCCTACTTTGGTCCTACTTTGATCCTATTGTGTCATGAAAGAAGGGTCCTACATATCATGACCCGTCATGAAATCACATCATGGTCAAAATATCACAATAGACAATCTTGGTGCTAGAGTTATGATTAGGGTATAGAAGTAAGAAGAGGGCTTACAATTCAATGAGGACCTTCACCATTAGAAATGTAGTATATCAATAGATAATCCGATTGCCTGAGTAATACACACCTTTCTTTGAGGAGTGCCCACAACACCAAGGGTCCAAGAGAAATATCGGAGTGATGTCTGGGCCTTGTGGTGTCATTGGTGAGGGAATCCAAGTGGATCTAATATGTGAAAGGACCTCGGGTGTTGGAAACGTCTCTTATCCACAGAGACTAAGAGCCACAAAAGAGTGGATATGAGAAAGTTGTTGCTCATGTTGCCACGATTCCGAAATGCTAAGGAACACCTCAATCAAAGGTGTGAGCAAAAGTTATGATGATTTGAAGGTTGTGGGATTAGTGGGGATATTGTCCAAGAATAGTACTGCCCTAGAAGGCAATCTTTAGAGTCTTAAATCTTAGGAGGGGTATAATTTCCTTGATATTTGTCTAAACGGGACAAGTGAGGTATCTTTTGACATCTATGTGATAAGTAGATGTCGATAGAATGGTCGATCATCCCGTTTGATGGTGGAACAAGGAAGATACACTACCTAAAAAGTATAAGAAGGCTCTTGGAGTCTTTTAATAGCTAAGACATTAGGAGAGTGGATGGTCTTTCAAACTTAAAAGGTTAAAGGTCCAGCCCCTTAAATAGAACCACGGAGGCTGTTGAAGATCCTAGTGTATACTATAAAGAGGATTGGTCATTCTTCCCACTCACATAGTATCTCGGTAGTGACCAAGGAGGGAGTCCCAGTAGATGTAACAAGTGTTGGTGCCTCATCATGGGGACTTCCAAGGCAAAATGAGTCTTGGTGGGTGGAATTAATATTGAGACTCCACCATGGGGACTTAAAAGACAAAATGAGTCCCGATGAATAGAACTAGTATTGAGGCTTTACCACAGGATTCATAGGAATAAGATGTGTCTCAATAGGTGGAGTTAGTATTGGAGTTCTACTATGGGGACTCATGAGGCAAAGATGAGGACCATGAGAATTACTAATTGAAGGGTGGTATCTCACTATCGGCATCGTAACCACTAAGGTGCCCTTGGGATTACCATGGGGATCATGGGTGTTGGTGAAGAAACACCACCAAGTGCGGTTAGGCTGAGTGGCATGGGAGTACCACCAAGTTGGAGCTTGGAGATGTATAGAAATTTATACCTAACCATTGACTACCTACTAAGGAGAGAGTCTCGAATGCATGAGTAGGAGAATTTGGTGACCAAGTTAGAAGTTTGGAGGTAGGTATAGAGATCTAATCATGCACATGTAAGGGATGTATAGGATTAGCATTCATGATACTTACTACAGTTGGAAGGAAGTGAATATAAGCTAAGGTGAGCTAGCAAAGATTGCGACATTTGATATTAGAGCATAATTTTAATATCCAAGTGCAAAATTGTGAGGGAGCAATGGACAAGAAAAAAACCATTGAGGGTGATGAACTCAGAGCTTCCAAGCAGCCATGTCCAAGGGAGAACTATTGTAACTTTTGCTAACTCATCTTAGCTTATACTAATCACCTTCCAACTCTAGCAGGTGTCATGAGCGCTAATCTTGCACATCCCCACATGGGCATGGTTAGTTTCCCATACCAAATTCCAAGCTCACGGCTTATGTGAACTCAATTAATCCTCCTCTTCCTTGGTGAAGAATTTAATTAGCTACAAAGCCTAATGAAAGTTTGAGATCCAACTTCCGTATTGATGATTTTAATTCCAATTAATTCCTAATTGATTAGATTTTTATTGAATTAATTATCTTGACTCAATTATGCACTTAAATTTTAATTTTAATTCAATTGGAGTTACTTAAGTTGGCTTAAGGCTTAAAAATTATCATAACTAAGTCATATTCTTTAATTAAATTTAGATTGAGCTATTGGACCTTGGTTAAATAATAAAATTAAATATTTTATTATTATTTTTATTTATTTATTTTTAATCTTTAGTCTTTCGATTCTTTTTATTTTCTTTTTATTCTTTTTATCTTTTTAGCTTAATTCAAAATCTCTTTTGATTTTCTAAACTCCTTTGTGATTTTTTAAGCTGATTAGTTAAGTCCCAATTATTGCTAATTAGGTTCAGTTCAGGTAATCTTAACTATTAAATCCAATTAAATCCTTAAGCAATTTACAAGAGATTTCTCCTATTAACTTTATCCTCCTTATTTAATTAATTGGCATATCAACTAACTTCCCTGTCTTTCTTAATTTATTATTATTATTTTATTTTATTTGAGTTAATTTTTTTAAATTTTATTTTATTTTAATTTAATTTCAGTTTTTTTTCTTTTGATTTTATTTTTTATTTTTTATTTTATTTATCTCTATTTTTTTTTCTTTTCTTTCACCTTTCCTTTAATTTTTCTTTATCACGGAATAAATCCTTTTACCAAGCGAGAATTTGGTTATCCATAATTCCTTCGATTTTAACCCGATTTGAATGTTTTCTTCGCCTAATGTTGCTTAAATTTTGTGCTCTTCATGACTAACCACTCATCAGATGGAATTGACCCGCCCAACCATGTGCAACCGCCATGACCAATAAAAATTGTGATGAACATAATTCATGGAAAAAAATCCAATATGCTCGTTCACTAACTCTTTAGTTGATTGTAACATATCAAGTTGATTCAAGCAATTGGGAGCTCAATGATTATAATACTTAACTAAGATCCTACATACATAGATTATTGAATTTCTAGTGCAACACTGCTTTGCTTAATCTTCTTCCAACCATGTTCACTCAACCTCTAGTTTCACAGATGCTTGCCATCACCTTGATTGCTGAGATCCCCAACTTGGCCTTCCTCATCGTCTCTCTAATTCCTCCTTCCTACACCTCCTTCAGCCATGCTGTCCTTATTTGATCTTGAAGGGGCTTTTCTTATCGAAACTAATTGCTCTCATCGATCGTTGGAAGATCCCCACGTTGTTTTTGATATTCTAGTTGTAACCCCGCTTCGCCATAAGGTCCTAAAAGAATATTCTTTTAAAAAATCCAAAATCCCTCCAAGCTTATGAAAGAAGAGAGAAGAATACAAAAATTCAAAGAATAAGAATAGTAACTTTTAGTACGTTGCCTTAGCCAGCCCATGACCACCTCCATATTTCTACTTTTATTTTATTATTATTATTATTATTATTATTATATTTTTTTAAAAATATATTTATTTATTTTTCTATTTTCTTCCTAGGATATACTGTCTAACTTGTGCTATGAAATTTTAGACTTCTCAAGTAGCAGTAATATCATGGTTGCCTTCTCTATTTTCTTCTTATTTTTATTTTTTATTTTATTTTATTTTATTTTTTTAAAAGCATTCTTCCATGGCTTAATAATTCAATGTGTTCAAAAAATGCATGAGAAATTGGATCCTTGTGGCCTTTAATCATGATGTTAAATCTAATTTCTAAGCTTCAAGTCTTTTAATTTAATAACTCTACATCCAATTTTTGACGTTTTTTTCTGATGAATACTAATTAAATTATCTTTTAAATGGAAAATAACCATGTTTAGGCCTAATTGGCCCAATTAATCATAATTTTTGCCTTTACCTATAGTGATTGTCATATCTTCATACTAACTAATATAAATTAATAGATTTTATTCCAAAAATAATCAAGTGAGCTAATTTTGGATTCATAGCTTGGTTAACAAAAATCTTCCTACTCATGTATTCAAGACTCCCCCCTTAATAGATAGCCAATGATTAAATGTGGACTTCCACACGTATCAAAGGCCTAACTTGGTGGCACTTCCATGCCACTCCCAGCGCACTTGGTGGTGTCTCGTCACCACCACCCATGATCCCCATAGTGTTTCCAAGGCCACCCAAGTGGTTACAATATCGGTAGTGAAACACCATCCCTCAATTGGTAATTCTTATGGTCCTCATCTTTGTCTCATGAATCTCTGTAGTGGAGCCCCAATACTAATTTCAATCATCGAGACTCATTTTATTCTTTGAGTCTCTGTAGTAGAGTCCCAATACTAATTCCATCCATCGGAACTCATTTTGCCTTAGGAGTCCTCATGGTGAGATCCCAACACTAATTACATCTATCGAGACTCCTTCTTTGGTCACCACCAAAATACCATGGGAGTAGAGAGGATGACCAATCCTCCTTATAGTATAAAATGGAGTCTTTGGCAACTTCCATTGTCTTATTTAAGGGGCTGAATCCTTATACCTCTTAAGTTTGGAAGACCACCCGCTCTCCCAATGCCTTAGACACTGGAAGCTTCCTGAAGTGTCCCAAAATCTTCCAAGTGGCATATCTTCTTTATTCTACTACTAAACAGGATAATTGACCACTCTATCGACATCTACTTGTTGTGTAAATGTTGATAGATAGTTCATTTATTCCATTTGGATAATTATCAAGGGAGTTATATTCGTCCCAAGATTTGGAACTCCCAAGACTGCCTCCTTGGAGAGCGCCTCCATTAGTCCCACAATCTTCAAATATTCATAACTTTTAGCTCACACCTCTGATTGAGGTGTTCCTTAGCATTTTAAAATTGTGGCAACATGATCCACTATTTTTTTGTATCCACTTATTTGTGGCTCCTAGTCTCTATAGGTAAAAGACGTCTCCAATGCCCGGGGTCCTTTCCTACACTAGGCCTACTTGGGTTACCTCACCAATGGCGCCACAAGGCCCGAGTGTCACTGTGGTATTCTCTTTAAGTCCTTGGTATTGTGGGCATTCCTTAAAGAGAGGTGTACAATAGTTTTAAATTATAAATGCACAATTAACATTGTCTTTTACATAGTTGACATTCTTCTTCTCTTTTGCTTAGTTTATATTGTCACGTTGTCATAATACGTGCAAATTAGCTTGAAAATGCTCCGGGAACTTGACAAATGGAAGAAAAATCCTAAAAATTTCTCGGGTATTGGCCGGCCTCCTTTTCCAACCTTGATGTTGATCTTCCAATGTTGATGTCTCCCTTCTTCACCATTCAATCAATTTCAAATCACTTATGTGTATAGGAAAACAAGTCTACTATCCACACAAATAAAACATACTCCAATCCAACTAGCAGATTCCTCAAGATCTCAAAAATCCTAACTGGCCTTCAAAACTTATTTTTCGAGACCTTGACCCACTTAAACCTCAATTACGTACAACTAAACTATTAGATTCAGCTCAAATTCATAGCACACATTAACAACAATAATATCCAAAAATCTACAAATTTCTAGCTATGGATCTACTACAAAACTTTTGAAATTGTCTAATACATCAATCCTACTTTATTTCACAAAATCCCAAGTTGCCAAAAACAACCCTGACTTTGCAAAGCTATTGCAAAGTCATTTCTTATCCAAATCACTCAAAATCAACTTGTATACCAAACCTCTCAAGTCTACTTCCTAATTCCAATCTCCAATCTGCAAAAACCTTTTAGATCCGCCGTAGGCATGTGGTTTTGTGCCCTGGGGTCTGATTTCGATCCCAGCTCATAACTGGTCTTTTCTGGGTATCTATTTTGAGATTTTTGTGATAAATTTTTCAGAAGCCTCTTCTTAACTCCCTTTTATTTATGCCTATATTATTTTATTTCTTAATCTACTTTATTTTGCCTTACTTATGGCCCTATAAAGTAAATAGAAGCTCATTTGTAAAAAGGGCAACATTAACACTCATTAGCTTTACTCCTTTTTTACTATTATCTATTTTTCTAATATAATTTGCTACAATATTTTGAACTAAGATCTTCTACAATATACTATTTCCACACTCTTTCACCTAATAGTCACGTTATATCACGACATCCACCCCCCTGAAACCTGTGCATCCTCCGGTATGCACCATTGGTTTTTTCAATAGATCAATGTATGATGTTCTTCATCTTGGTCAAATTCTTGATCTTTAATTTGTTTCTCTTCTTTTGTTTCACTACCCCTCAATAGATTTTTTTTTTCATCAAAATGTATATATATTCCTTTTTGTCTGAATAACTTGACTCACTTGCTTGCTATAGGTGTCTTCAATTGTGTCCCATCAAGTTTCCGTAACAAATATGTTCCATTGTTATAGACTCTATCACAACATATGGTCTAAACCAACACTTAGAATTTTTTTGTAATGTACTATGTTGGTTATCCAAACTATTGTCATAGACTAATACCCAATCACCTTCTTCTATTTTCTTAGGCCGTAGTCGATGCGTTTTATCAAATCTTTCTTTATTTCTTTCCCTTACTTCTTTCAACCTTTCTATTACCACTTCAATGTCTTCAGGTCTTCTTTCCAATTATTGAATCCGTAATGCTAAAAGCTCCTCTCTATTAAGATCATCCTTCCAAGGTAATATTCTCCATGTAGGCACTGTTTCTTCTGTTGGCATAATTGGCTTTTATCTATACATTAATTTAGAAGGCATATAACCAGTCACTGTGCTATGAGTTGTATGATCTACCCATAATACAAATGGTAGTAGTTTTGGCCATTGATATACTTTGCCATTGCATGCTTTTATTAATGCCTTAACAATAGGTGAATGTCTACGCTCACTCTTTCCATTACCTTCTGGATTATATGCTGTTATCAAAGAAAGTTTGATTCCCATTCTACCAAAGAGTTCTTTTGCTTCTTTTGCATCCAATTCACCTCTATCTGCCGTGATTTTTCTAATACAACCATAGCGACAAATAATGTCTTCTAAAAGAAATCGATATACACTTTCAATACTCTTTGTTCTTAATGCTCATCCTTCAACCATATTTGATAAATCTTCACGCGCAAGTATCAAATATTTCATTTGTCTAAGTCCCATAGGCATTGCCACTAAATCCACTATCCACTTATAATGTAGTGCTAGAGGATAAATTGGATATAATTCATCTCGATGTTGAATGTTAGAATAAAATTGACAAATTTCACATGATCCTATAAAATCAACCACATCTTTATGTATGCCTTTCCACCAATATTTTTCTTTCAATTTAATAAAAGTTGCCCATATTTCTCTATGCCCTATGCACAAACTCTCGTGAAACTCCTTGATAATCTTTTGTTGAGCTTCTAAATCACATATCACTCATTGCAGTACTTCTCCTCTTCTCTTTGGATGCTTCCATAAATATCCATTATGTAAAAAATATCCATAGGCTTTCTTATAAGTTTTCTTAAATTTTTGATTTGTCCAACCTTCTTGTCACTTTAAAGTACTTAGATACTTTCCAATATCTTCTCATTCACCTTCATATGAATTTCTTAAAAATAATTCCAATGATATAGTCAAACATGCACCTTCTTCTTTTGATAATGCATTAGTATAAAAATTTGCATCCACATCATCCTCCATATCAATCATGTCTTCTTCATCATAATACCTTGCCCTTGATAACTGTCACGGACATATACATAGTTACCTATATGATCAGATAGAACTAGATAAAAGAAGGTAAAAGCAGGTTAATTCCATAATATCTTTAGAGAAACTTCCTAGAAACTTCATAGACGCTGCTTTGACTTTATAAGTATCTATAGTAGACTTTTGGATTAGAAACTTGGTCAATAAGTTAGCCACATGTCGCACATGTTGGTAGCTTGAAGACCAAGCTAAATACGTGGCAAACATATAGGAAACTTGCCCTGCAAGTTCGACAAGTGTCTTGCAACTTGGACACGTGTCTTGTAAATTGGATATGTGTTAGAGGTCCTATAGAACGTCACCACTTAGCTCTTAGGTAGATAGTATAAATAGAGACAAGAGTGAAGCCTTCTTCACTCTTATCAACTCCTTTCTTGTTTCCAGTCTAGTTCAAGAGTCTCTAGTTTTCTTGTCTTTTGGCATTAGCCATTCCAGTTTCTTTTTAATATATATACTTCTTTATATTTATTTCTTTGAGAGAGGTCTCACTTGTTTATTTGACTTCATCCAATTATTGTCCTTGACAGATTGACAAGAGTACACATACAATATCAGAGCTTTGTCTTTTCTTGATTAAGAGTGGATTATCCCTTTCTCTTGATAAGACATAAGTATATACAAAGTTGTGGAGTATCCACTTCTAAACTGATATTGTTTCTAGAATTTTTTTTCTTTTGAGTGTGTGTTTTGTATTTCTTGAATAAGAGTAGACATCTTCCTTTCTATTATATTATCATGGCAAAGCTTGCGGAAATGAAGAGTGCAATGGCACAAATGCAAGAGCAAATGAAAGAACTAATGCTTGCACTGCATCAACTCAGTTTACCACCACAAGGAGCATCAAGATTAGCAGGAAGTGAAGATGTAGAGATGGTTGGAGCTACGTCAATATCTACACCAAACCATGCTACCTCACCGATAATGGAGCACCGTTCAAACGTTAGAGAACCAAAAATCAGTTTGCCTGAGAAGTTTGATGGCACAAGATCTAAGTTTCGAGGATTCATCAATCAGGTACAACTGGTGATCGAACTTCAACCTCAAAGTTATCCTACGCAAGGATCTCAAGTTAGGTTTATTGGAACGTTACTTTCGGGTCCTGCCTTATCGTGGTTTTCATCTTTTCTTGAACGACGTGATCCAATATTGGATAATTTGGAGGCATTTTTTGCGGAATTTTGATCGATGTATGGAGAACATGATGCAATTTGTGTTGCAACCAACAAGATTCGCATCCTACAACAAGGCAATCGATCAGTGTCATTATACGCTTCACAATTTTGACAACTAGCGACCGACATCAAGTGGGACGATGCTGCACTCATCAGTCAATTTCTCTACGGATTACAATATGAGGTAAAAAAATTAATGCTCAATTTACCCGATCCTCAGACATTGAGTCAAGCAATTGATTTTGCTGTGAAGTGTGACAATCGACTTTTTGAGTTTCGATCCGAGAGTCGTATAAGGGAGCCTCAACGTTATTATTCAATGGCAACATCAACATCCTCACAAAACGTAGATTCAAAAGTAGAAGACATGCAAATTGATGCGGTACGTTTTAAACCTCTTACTGAACAAGAAAAGATTCGTCGTCGTCAAGAAGGATTATGTTTATATTGTGGAGAACCTAAGCACACTGCTCAACATTGTCCAAAGAAACGTCGCAACTACAAAATGAGGAGTACGGCTGTCAAAGAAGACAACATGTCGGAAAACGAATTTGTCCAGCTACAATAGGGACCGTGCAGCTGGAACCCTGTACAATTCCCAGTAAAGGTCCTATTCTCTCCTCAGAACCCTCTCCTTGTTTTATGATAGATGTATATTTAGGACCAAAAAATTACAGAGCCTCTGCCTTATTAGATTCAGGAGCCTCAGCATGTTTTCTAGATGAACAATTTGTTAAGAATCGTAAAATACCTTTAGTACAGAAACCTAAACCCGTACATGTAGAAGTCATAGATGGTCGCCCATTGTCCTCAGGAGATGTCACTCATGAAACCCGTCCTATAAAAGTAACAATAGATGGTCATAATAGCTATGTAACCTTTAACATAATTAAATCTCCGTCTAATCCAGTTATTCTAGGTTTGTCATGGCTAGAAAAATATAACCCTCAAATAGATTGGAATTCTCGTAGACTTGACTTTTTCCAAGATATTATTAAACATCCTACCGATCCAATAAAAAGCTACAAGCCTGGTACAGTAAAACCTGTACTTATAGGTGCAAAAGCTTTTATACACGCAGCAAAAGAAGGATCAACTTTTGCTATTTACGCAACACCCATTTCTGATAGTGGAAAGGCTTCAAGTGGCATTCCAAGCCAATACTGAGACTATCAAGATGTTTTTGAGAAGAAAAATGCTGATATTCTTCCGGAGCATTGCCCATATGATTATTCGATTGATCTCAAAGAAGGATCTCAGCCTCCTTTTGGACCAATCTACAATTTATCACAAAATGAGTTGGCTGAACTCAAGGAGTATATTGAAGAGAATCTAGCCAAGAACTTCAAACGCCATTCCAAATCTCCTACAGGAGCTCCAATTCTATTTGTGAAGAAAAAAGATACATCATTACGAATGGGTGTGGATTATCGGATTCTTAACAAGATCACTATCAAGAACAGGTATCCACTACCTTTAATCTCTGGACTTCTTGATCAACTGAATCAAACTAAGATCTATACAAAAATAGATCTAAGAGGAGCATATAATCTAGTACGCATCAAAGAAGGAGATGAATGGAAAACTGCATTTCGAACAAGGTATCGACATTTCGAATATAATGTTATGCCTTTTGGACTCACAAATGTACCAGCTGCTTTTTCAACATCTCATGAACGATGTTTTTCATGAATTCTTAGATGATTTTGTTGTCTGCTACCTAGACGACATTTTAATCTACTCTAAGAACGTAGAAGACCACGAAACACATATTTGTCATGTCTAACAAAAACTCAGAGAAACAGGATTGTATGTCAAGATGAAAAAGTGTGTATTTCACACTACTCAAGTTGACTTCTTAAGATATATCATCTCAAATGATGGCCTCATGATGGATCCTTAGAAAGTCCAAACAATCATGGATTGGAAGATTCCAAAAACAGTAAAAGATGTACAATATTTTTTAGGATTTGCCAATTACTATCGAATCTTCATCAAGAACTTCTCTCAAGTTGCAGCCCCACTTACACGTTTGACTTGTAAGGACAAGCTCGAGTGGAGTAAAGAAGCAGAAGCATCATTTGAAGCTTTGAAGATAGCTTTTACTTCTGCACCAATCTTGTATCGCGTTGATATTTCCAAGGCATTCTTTATGGAAACAGATGCATCTGACTTTGCTTTGGGCGCAGTATTGTCACAAATGGGAATAGATGACAAACTCCATCCAGTAGCTTTCCATTCCAGGAAATTTTTGACAGCAGAGATCAACTACGAAATCCACGATAAAGAACTTCTCGCAATTGTGGATTCTTTTCAAGAATGGCGTCATTATCTAGAAGGCGCTTCTAGTCCAGTCACCGTATATACGGATCACAAGAACCTCGAGTATTTCATGTCAGCACGCGTGTTGAATCGTCGTCAGGCTCGTTGGAGCATGTCTCTATCAAGATTTGAGTTCATTATTACATATCGGCCAGAAAACAACAAGGTCTGTCCGATGCACTTTCTAGACGTTCTTATCTTGCACCAAAAGAAGGAGATGCAACTTTTGATCAACAAAGAACGACTCTCTTGAAGCCGGAGCAATTTCATCTTCGGGCAACAAAATCAACATTAACTGTTGATTCAACTTTTCTCAAGCAAGTTCAGTTAAGTATGTCCTCAGATCCTCTTATTCATGAAATTAAGAATAATTCTTCTAAGTCTCATGATATTTCAAAGTTTGAATTCAAGAAAAATCTACTCTATTTCGAAGGGCGCTTATATGTTCCAGAAGGTGAAGCACGATTACGTGTTCTTCAAGCTCGTCATGACTTCCCGGCAGCAGGACATTTTGGGTACAATAAGACTCTAGAGTTGATATCTAGAGATTTTTGGTGGCCTCAAATGTGGAAGGGAGTCAAAGATTTTGTAAAAACATGTGATGTTTGTTCAAGATCAAAAACTCCTCGCCACCGACCCTACGGACTTCTTCAGCCATTATCCATTCCAGAACAACCATGGTCTTCTGTGTCTATGGATTTTATCACGGATCTTCCAAACTCAGGTTCTTATGACTCTATATTCGTGATAGTAGATCGTTTCACTAAGATGGCACATTTTATACCATGTAAAAAATCTATCACAGGCAAAGAAACAGCTAAGCTTTTCCTTGACAATATCTACCGCTATCATGGATTATCTAAGGATATTATATCGGATAGGGGAACTCAGTTTGTATCGAGATTTTAGAGAACGCTTTTCAAGATTCTAAAGGTGGATATAAAGCTATCTTCAGCTTTCCATCCTCAAACTGATGGACAAACGGAGCGCGTAAATCAAGTCTTGGAACAATATTTGAGATATACCATCAACTACCAACAAGATGATTGGACAACTCTTTTACCATTGGCAGAGTTTGCTTATAATAATACGGTACATTCTTCTATACAACAAACACCTTTCTTTGCCAATTATGGTTACCATCCACGACTTGATACTTTTGACTATTCGAAAGTTGACAATCCTGCGGCGGAAGACTTGGTAAATCATTTGTCAGAACTACATACAACAATGAAGGCACAATTAAAGGAAGCTCAAGAACGACAAAAGATAAACGCTGATGCGTATCGAAAGGAACAACCACAACTCAACGTAGGCGACAAGGTATGGCTACTTTGTCGCAATATCAAGACTACGCGACCTTGTGACAAGTTGGACTATCGTAAGCTTGGACCTTTTCGTATTTCTGAACAAATTAATCCAGTTGCATATCGATTATGCCTACCAGAGTCTATGAAGATCCACCCTGTATTCCACGTGTCTCTTCTTGAACCATATAAGACAGTGAACATACCAAGAAGAAGACAAGTGCTACCTCCTCCTATAGAAGTGAACAATAATAACGAATTTGAAGTGGAAGAAGTCTTAGATTCAAGGCGGCGCCGAAATAGGTTGGAATATCTTGTTCACTGGCACGGATACAATATTAGTGAGCGCACATGGGAACCAGCAAAAAATCTGGCGAATGCAGCGAGGAAGGTGGAGACCTTTCATCAATAACATCCATCGAAATCAAGATGAAGACTTTTCCTATAAAAGAAACAAGATGTAGATAAGATAACATTCAACTTTTTATTCTTGTTTGTAGCTTCTTTGTATTTTGTGACGCTAAGGAGATGGAGAATCAATAGCCAGCAGATTTGACTCAAGAGCCTTCATTTGTTGACCTATCGGACGAGACATAGCGACTATCACAACCCTTAAGACGACGCAACTGAGATGAAGATCTTCAAGAACGACATGTTCTTCCTCGAATAGATGGCGAGATATAACGTGCTTGGTATCACGACCTTGGAAGAGATTCTTGATGTTTGGTGATTTTATTGGAGATAGGAATAATTCTGACGGTGTTCTAGATGTGATATTCGAAGGAAGTTATAAAGGTCACCACAATGATCAAATAACAGGGTGGTCTTCTCGCCCTGGAATGGGACACTATCGATGGCTGAGAGGACCCATCAATTACCTTCGTAGAGAACAAAGATCAGAGTATGTGGCAAATACTATTTGCCGCATCTTAAACTTTCTACACATGTAATCACCGCTCCTCGTGGAACTCGTCCTTTAAAGGGGGGGTAATGTCACGGACATATACATAGTTACCTATATGATTAGATAGAACTAGATAAAAGAAGATAAAAGCAGGTTAATTCCATAATATCTTTAGAGAAACTTCTTAGAAACTTCATACATGCTGCTTTGACTTTATAAGTGTATATAGTAGACTTTTGGATAAGAAACTTGGTCAATAAGTTAGCCACATGTCGCACATGTTGGTAGCTTGTTTGAAGACCAAGCTAAATACGTAGTGAACATATAAGAAACTTGCCCTGCAAGTTTGACACGTGTCTTACAACTTGGACACGTGTCTTATAAATTGGATACGTATTGGAGGTCCTATAGAACGTCGCCACTTAGTTCTTAGGTAGATAGTATAAATAAAGAGACAAGAGTGAAGCCTTCTTCACTCTTGTCAACTCCTTTCTTGTTTCCAGTCTAGTTCAAGAGTGTCTAGTTTTCTTGGCTTTTGGCATTAGCCATTCTAATTTTTTTTTAATATATATACTTCTTTATATTTATTTCTTTGAGAGAGGTCTCACTTATTTATTTGACTTCATCTAATTATTGTCCTTGACAATAACATATCTCCAACTAAATTTTTCCTCCCTGCAATGTGTTTAAACTCTGGATTCAAAGATTTGATATATGTTATCCACCTTAACATAGCAATATCAGGAGTTGAACAACTTGTAATCATGCCTAGTACAGGCAAACAATCTATTCTATAACTACCAGTGCACCAATCAAATACTCCTTTTTATTTTTCATGGCAGTTACTACATCCCATAATTCTCTTTTAATTTGTCCATATGCTTTTTCTCTAATATTCAAAACCTTTTTCCAAACCGTACTACATATCTATTCCCTTGTTCATCGTCTTGTCCAATTGCCCAACCTATTCCAATTGGACTTGCATCAACTGTTAATATTAGTGGTCTTCCACATTCATAATTCTCTTTCTTCAAAGTTGGAGGTGAAGAAAGAAGTTCTTTCAATTTTTCCATAGCTTTATTTCTTTGTTAGAATTTTTCTTTGTTAGAATTTCTCTAATTTTTGTGCAAATTAGCTTGAAAATGCTCCGGGAACCTAACAAATGGAAGAAAAATCCTAAAAACTTCTCGGGTGTTGGCCGGTCTCCTTCTCCAACCTTGATGTTGATCTTCCAATGTTGATGTCTCCCTTCTTCACCATTCAATCAATTTCAAATCACTTATGTGTATAGGAAAACAAGTCTTCTATCCATACAAATAAAACATACTCCAATCCAACTAGCAAATTGCTCAAGATCTCAAAAACCCTAACTGGCCTTCAAAACTTATTTTCCGAGACCTTGACCTATTTAAACCTCAATTACGTACAACTAAACTATTAGATTCAGCTCAAATTTATAGCACACATTAATAACAATAATACCCAAAAATCCACAAATTTCTAGCTATGGATCTACTACAAAACTTTTGAAATTGTCTAATACATCAATCCTACTTTATTTCACAAAATCCCAAGTTGCCAAAAACAACCCTGACTTTGCAAAGCTATTGCAAAGTCATTTCTTATCCAAATCACTCAAAATCAACTTGTATACCAAACCTCTCAAGTCTACTTCCTAATTCCAATCTCCAATCTGCAAAAACCTTTCAGATCCGCCATAGGTATGTGGTTTTTTGCCCTAGGGTCTGATTTTGATCCCAGCTCATAACCAGTCCTTTCCGGGTATCTATTTTGAGATTTTTGTGGTAAATTTTTCTGAAACCTCTTCTTAACTCCCTTTTATTTATGCCTATATTATTTTATTTCTTAATTTACTTTATTTTGCCTTACTTATGGCCCTACAAAATAAATAGAGGCTCATTTGTAAAAAAGGCAACATTAACACTCATTAGTTTTATTCTCTTTTTACTATTATCTATTTTTCTAATATAATTTGCTACAATATTTTGAACTAAGATCTTTTATAATATACTATTTCTACACTCTTTTATCTAATAGTCATGTTACATCATGACAACGTTCCCACTTCTTTAGCTTGAAGCAATTTTGTGCAATGTGGCCTAGTTTACCACAATTATAACATGTCTTGGGCTCGCCACATGAAGATGAGTTGATCCACTTGTTTTGCCTTAATACTAAAGCCGCATCATCACCATGAGACTCCTTCTTCTTGTGCTTAGACACTTGATACATCAATCGCACCATTACAAATTCCATGGTGAGATTCTTTATGCGCGAGGTCTCTAAAGTGGTGATCCAATGTTCAAATGAGGGTGGCAAACTCTCAAGTAAGGTCATGATCACATTTTCCTCTTTCACAAGGACTTCTAAGCAAGTGAGTCGATCCACAAGTGCCTTGACTTGATTGACATGGTTCAACAAGTTATTTCTTTTTTACATCTTACTTGTGAAGAACTTGCAGCAAATGAAAAGAATGTTGGTCAAGCTCCTTGTCTCATAGATATTGCATAAAGTATGCCATGCTTTAGCCAATCTTTTGTAGCTCTTGATGTGGGTAAGTTGGTTATCTATCAAATTGAGCTTAATGACGGACAGTGTCTTCTTCACATGATGATCATAGTCCTTCTTCACCTTTGGATCATTGTTAAAGGATGGAGGCTCTTTGGTATCATCCTCAATCTTCTAAAGGTCCATGGATGTCAACACCATCTCCATCTTAAACTTTTAAAGGTTGAAATTATCACCTTTAAACTTATCAATGACCTTAGCACATTTCCTTCAAAATTTGCCATCTTTATACTTAAATAATATAGATCAAGCCTTCTTAACTTACAATGTACACTAATCCACTCAAATCACTCAATCAAGCCTTTTCTAGACTCCTAGGTACTTATTTACACCTAGATCATTCAAATCAATTCTTTTAAGGCTCTCAAATACAACTATGTACCTCAATCACTCAAATGAGCTCCTTCATAGCTTAAACATGCAGGTGTACACCTCAATCACTCAAATCAGTTCCTTCTAATATCAAGTATGCAACTTTGTACCTCAATCAAGCAAATTCACTCCTTTTTTGCTCAAACATGCATATATAGGCTTTAATGACTTAAATGAGCTTTATCTAGACTCCAATGTGCATCTAAGCACCTCAATCACTCAAATCACCACCTTCTAGGAGAAAACAAGCACATACACTTAGTTGAATACTTAAAAGGTCCACAAGTTTGGATGTGCTTTACCAATGCTTCTAGAAACTCCTAGTGCTACCTCAAAACACCTCCCACAACTTCCAATGAGTACTTGTGCACCTCCAAAATTCAAAATCAGCCCTTGTATATCTCCAACACTATAAAGACTCTCAAGACCTCCTTCTACCAACCTTGCATCAAAATTCTACAAACGCAACTCACATAAGTAGGTCTATAATCTATTAAAGTTGAATAGAGGTAGAGAAATAATTGTACAAGCTAATGGAATACACAAGGTATGCCTAACAATGTTTGGAATGAGATGTTATCTTCTTTTGAAGGCCTTTACTTATACTACCACTCAAGGGCTTCTCAAGCATTGTCTAAGTGGCTTCTCAAGCAATTAATAAGTCACTTCTTTGCCTACATGGGCCACATAGCTGTCCAAATAATTGCACCACCTACTTGACCTTTCCAACCACTTATATGACTTGGCTTGATCAAGACAAGCGGATTAGTCCTACTCCATTGACTTTATCATGTGCAAGTGCTTCGTAAGTATCTAACACCTCTCCTCATTTTCTTCCCTCTTTCTTTCCCCTCTAAATCTACTATCATACAAAACTATTTACAATGCTGTAACAACATCGAGTAACTCTAATCTCCAACATAAGGTTGTATTTAAAATTCCTTTGTGTCGCATGATCTACATATCAATGGTAAAATTAATTCTTTGTTGTGATAATATGAAGTTGATGGGTGTATTTTGATATGGCCACAAATCACATTCAATTACTATGTATGTTTTCGTAACAAATGAGGATGGAAAGAAGTGGATAGTTACTGAAGTAGATATAGAGAGTTGGAGCCCAAATTGGCTTATAGAGAATAAGATATTTAAAGAGAAGTTATTTCGATTTGGAGGATTTATGTGGCCACATGTTCTTTATATACAATAGAAACTATAGGCTTTTGACATGAAGGGAAGCAATTAAAACATTGTTTTACAGTTCCTCTCTTTTTGTCCAACCTACTAGCTGTTTTATAATTTTTTTGTCTTTAGGGCCTCAGAAACTTCAAGCAATTGCCTTATTAGATTCATAAAACATCTGCTTGTATTCTAAATGAGGAATTTGTTAAGTTTCATAAAATTCCTCTAATACATTGTCGTACTGTAATTGCTTACAATATGTAAAATTCACTCAAAATGCATAATATGTTTATAGGTTTAGATGTGTGTTAAAATGATTAGTAAAATAAATGAAAAGGAGTTGGTGTAAGAAAATTTATTTTAGATTTTTACTTAATTTGGTTATGGCTTTTAAATTATATAGAGCCTAAATATTTAGTATAAAGGCTTGAAAGGCAATTGGGGTCCAAAGAAAAAGAATTAAACTACTAAGAGGCCTATTTGGAAGGATGAAGACAAAGTGAGGATGAATGAAGTCAAGGGATAAAGTTCTTCATTCCTATTGGTCAATGGTCATACCCAATAGGCTTTGAGGAGGCTGTCTGCAATAAGAATAAGGATTTCAGTGACTTCAAGGAGGCCATTCGAAAATCAGAGACTAGAGTTAGAAAGCTTGTTTTTTTGGGTTACAATTTTGGTATAAAAATTGAGAGATTTGGAGTTTTTATGAGGGAGAAGTAGGCGCTTGAAGTTAAGGTGTGCAATTTGTACCTACTATCACTCTATTGAGGATTGGAGGAGTTGTATGAGAGCTTTTGGAGATTGGGAGGTGCAATTAGTGAGGTGATTTTAAGCTCTACACTTGATGTAGAAGAATTTCTACAATAGAAGTTTTAAAGAAGGAGATATTGGGAGTCAAAGACAGCAGTTTGAATTCCAAGGTAGTAAGTAGGCCGTTTTATTCATAGTGATGGGTTTTACCATATCTTGAGTTTCTGGATAAAATTTTGTCTAAAAATTTCCAAGAAGGTGAATCTTTGTGCTAAAAAACTATATATCAAAGTTTCATAGCATTTGGACATTAGATTTGTGAGATATGAAGAATTTAGTATACGGATGTTTGTAAATAAGGATTTAAAACTATTGTTAGGGTTTTCACGATATCTAAAGATCGATAAAGAATCGACGGTTGAAATTTGTTGTGCTAGTTGTTAAAAGCACATCAGTACTTCATGTGAAATTTAAGCAGATCAGAACGGTTAGATTAAGAGTTATAGGTTAATAAAGTTTGGATAAAATTCCCTTCCTACGGGTGAATGAGAGTTTAGAGAATTTTGATATAATTGAGTGTTTTTGTGATATAAGGCTTATGTATTGGGTGTAATAGCCCTAAAAGAAAAACTTTTATAAAATTTTGAGGGTTTTATTATTTTGGACCTTGATTGAGTATTTAGTTGCAGCCAAAAGTCCACTACTTTCTTGAGGCAGATTCTCTCTACCACAACAACGTAAATCTAAACATATTCATATAGAAATAATAGATGGACGACTCTTATCTTCTGGTAGTGTCACTTATAAAACAACACCTATAGATGTAATATTTGAAGACCATAGTAGTCAGATTATATTCAATGTTATCAAGATCCCTTCAAATCTTGTCATTCTATGACTTTCTTGGTAGGAAAGATATAACCAATCTATAGATTAGAGGTTACAAAAGATGAAATTTTCAATAGAAATCCTTGAAAGAAGCCACATAGAAAGTCACAAATTGGTAAATCATTATTTGTGGAAGTAAGGGCCTTATACAATCAACCAAAGAAGGTATGCCATATGTTATTCATGTAGCTCTGATTAAGAAAGAAACAACCTTATCTACAATTATTCCAGATTAATATTGTGAATTTTAAGATGTCTTTCAGAAGAAGAATGCCAATATGCTACTATAGCATCGACCATATCATTGTATCATGGATCTTTAAGAAGGTATGCAACCCCTATCGTATTACGTGTTGTCTTGTTCGAGAATGCATAAGGCACTTGGTTGTAGAAGATAAAGTTGTGTTTGCAAATAATCAAGAAACTCTAATAGGTTTCATCCATGTATGAGGAATATAATTTGAACTTCAATTCAAAAGTGTTTAAAAACACTCCTCTTAGTAACATCAACCATACATATACCCCAATTTTCTTGTTTCTTTTATAATTAAGCAATTTTTTTTATTTTTGTTTGTAAGGTCTAATCCTAATCAGTGAGCTTTGAGAAGCTATAAATTTTAATTTATCCATTTTCTTAGTGTGAAATTTTGCACACAAATGCTGATATAAGCCTTCTAAATGCTCAAAAAAATTCAGCTCAACCTAACTTACAGATTGCAAGAAAATGCCCAAAAAGCGCAGTGATGACACCCAGCCACCAACTTGTAGATTGATGCAGAAACTCCAGTGGTGATTTCTCCTTCTTCCACTATTAACTTCAGCTCAAATTTAATATGTAGCTCAAACTATAAGTCTTCTATGACTATACCAAAATTTACATTGATCCAATTGGTGGATCTTTAGTTATCACAGAAATCTTATCCAACCCTAAATTGCCAACTTCCAACAATCCTTTGTATCAAAGCTCAAATATCTCCTTATTGCATCATTAGATTAATACAAATTTTTGTATACACTTAGCACATCCAACAATCCAAATAATGTCAAATTTTGAACCATAGATGCTACACAGATTGCATGAATCAATCAACAATGCAAGCCATCATTGCCTTATATAAAACCCAAAACACCAATATAAACCCTGACTTTGAATAGCGATTGTTAAGTCTTATAAAATCCTATGGTAATAAACTAAATGCCTTTAAAATCTACTTCAAGCTGGCTATCCAATCCTAATTGACGATCTTCAAATGCTCCGAATCCTTGCCTTCGGTGGTTATTTATGTGGCTAAAGGTCTGATTTTGACCCTATCTCATATCTTATCACCCCCCGGATATTGATCTAACTTATTTTAAGGGTTTTTAAACTTAATCCTATCCTCAACTCAACCTTGGTATCTTCTATATTAACTTTTTATTTTTCTTATCTTATTTTCATTAACTTATGGTTTTTTTAAAAAAAAGCCGTGAACTAGTTTTTACAACCTAGAAGAAAATTTTAATAACTAACTTTTATCTTTTAGCTATTAGAGCAAGAATTAATCTAAGAGGCTTCTATAAATCTTTTCATAAGTACCTTAAGTTTCTAATAAATCAAGATAACTAAGTATTAAAAAGAATTTATCCTTATTCATACTTTTCACTATATAAACGTGTTACAATACAACACCGTCTTTTGGACTAATCTATAACCTGTCTTAAAGCGAGCTTTTACTATTGAAGGATTATATTGATGAAAATCTTGCAAAAGATTTCATCAGACATTCAAAGTCTCTAGCAGGTGCATATATCATCTTTGTGAAGAAAAATAATGCTTCCTTGCGTATGTGTCTTAATCATTGAAAATTGAATAAGATAACGGTAAAGAATCATTATCCTCTATTGCTAATCTCAAGACTATTGGAACAACTTGGCCAAGCTAAGATCTATACCAAGATCGATCTTTGTCGAGCATACAACTTAGTACAGTTTAAGGAAGGAGATGAATGAAAGACTGCAATCGAAATAAGGTATGGACATTTTGAATATAATGTCATGTCTTTTGGATTGACTAATGCACATGCTATCTTTCAACATTTGAGGAATGACATCTTTCAAGAATACCGACATAAGTTTGTGATGATATATCTTAATAATATCCTCATCTATTCAAAGAATCTAGAGGAATATAAAAAGCATGTGAAGTTAGTATTAGAAAAGCTATGAGATGTAGGTTTATATACGAAACTAAAAAAACGTGCATTTCATCAATCATAGATGGAATTTTTGGAATATATTGTATCTAGTGAGGGTTTCATGATGGATTCTAAGAAGGTGGAGGCAGTCAATCAATAGGCCATTCCAAAAACTATAAGAGACGTACAATACTTTCTTGAATTTGCCAACTTCTATCAAATCTTCATCAAAAATTATTCACAAGTTGTTGTCCCTCTAATTTAATTGACATGTAAGGATAAGTTGGTATAGAGTCATTAAGCGGAGAAGGCATTCCAAGATCTCAAGTCGACATTTACCACGGCTCCAACCTTGGTGCATCCAGACTTTATGAAGGTATTCTATATGGAGACCAATGCTTCAGACTTTGTATTAGGGGCCGTGCTTTCATAGATGGGTGAGGACAAGAAACTTCATTCCATTTCATTTTACTCTTGAAAGTTCTCTATTGCCGAAATCAACTATGAAATTCATAATAAGAAACTTCTTGTTGTTGTGGATTCTTTTCAAGAATGGTGCCATTTTCTTGAAGGAGCATTGTATCTTGTGACTATATACACAGATCACAAGAACTTAGAATACTTTATGTCGGCTCCAGTTTTTAATCGTTGCCAAGTTTGATAGAATATGTCATTATCTCGATTCAACTTCATTATCACTTATTGACCTAAGAAGCAACAAGGACTATTAGACACTTTATGAAGAAGATCATATCTTGTACCACGGATAGGAAAGGCAACGTATAATCAACAATATGCTACATTATTGAAGCCAAAGTAATTTAGCCTTTGTGCTGCTACTACATCGATATCTATTGATTCTATTTTCCTCGATCAAGTGCGTGATTCAACCATTAATGATGCTTTGGCTCTTGATATTAAGCATGACTATAATGAGAATGCTCACAAGTTTAAATTTGAAGACAATCTCATATATTTTGAAGAACACTTATATATCCCAAAAAGACCAACATGATTGTGCATTCTTCAATCTTACCATGACTTTTTAGTTGCCGGGTATTTTGGATTTAACAAAACCTTGGAACTTATCTCTCTAGACTTTTAGTGGCCTCAAATATGGAGGTAGTAAAAAAATTTGTGTTCTCTTGTGACATTTGTTTAAGGTCCAAGAACCTTTGATATCGCTCTTATGGACTCTTATAATCGTTGCTTGTTCCAAGACTGTTGTGATCTTCTATCTCCATAGATTTTATTATAGATCTATCACCATTAAAGTAGTTAGACAATATTCTTATTGTGGTTGACCAACTTACAAAGATGGCTCATTTTATTCCTTGTAAGAAAACCGCTTCTAGTGTAAACATTGCAAGACTCTTTTTTGCCAATATATATCCATACCATGGCCTATATGAGCCGTAACTTTGATTCACAAATTAATTTTAAGATAATAGATGCAATATATAAGAAGCTAGTGTGTCTAAAATATTAGTGGGATATATACTCCTCAAAAATAGATGTTTAAACTCTATGCCAAAAAAATAATAGAAAATTTAGACCAATTAGCTTGAATAGGATTAAGTATTAAAATATTATCATTAATAGAGATTTTATAGGAAAAGATAGAAATTAAGAGAATTTAAAAGGTTGAATAGAAGATTGGCCATAAAGAAGGACAAATGAAGTATGACTTAAACGAGAGAAGAAGAAGAAAGCTAGATGTAATAAAAATTCTAGAAGGTAGAAATCGATAAGTGGGATATGCCCATCCATGAATGGAGTAAAAAGGATAGAAGTTAGGATGAAGTGCGACATAGGATGGCTGACCTTGGTCGCTCTCACGTCCATAGTATGTAGGTTGGTGTGTGTGTGGAGGTAGGAGAGAGAAAAAAAGTAGGTAGGAGTAGGAGGGAAAAAAACCCGCATCTTAGATGCAAGATTTCTTAAAAAATAAAAAATATATTCAAGAAATATTTATTGGAGGCGTAGATCAGAAAGTCTAGTTTCTATAGACACCAAACTCAAGTGATTTGAAGCAAGGACGTGAAAGTTAAGGACGTTGAAGTGGAGAGAGGTTCAGCTGCCATCAAAATTGGGATCGCCAACTTTAGAGGACAAGATCGCCAAAATGGCTACGAATTTGGAGGTAAAATTTTAGTATTGTGCAGCTTGTAAGATCGTCTTCCTAGTGAGCCTATGCAAGCACGATTTGGAGCAAGGACGTGAAAGTTGTGAACATCGAAGTGGAGAGAGATTCAGCTGCCATTAAAATTGAGACTACTAACTTTGGAGGACAAGATCGCCCAAACGGCTATGAAGCTGGAGATAAAACTTTGAAGGTGTGTAGCTTGTAAGGTCTTCTTTCCAACAAGTTTATTCAAGTGTAATTTGGAGCAAGGAAGACGGAGTTGTGGCCGTTGGAATCCAAGGAGGTCAGCTGCCCTTGAATTTGAGAGCGTCAACTTTGGAGAATGAGATCTTCCAATTGGTGACAAATTTGGAGGTGAAATTTTAGGAGAGTTTTCTTTCTCAAGTCTACTTTCCATGGAATCCAGCCATGCTTAAATTGGAAGAAAAATGAAAAAGTGGCATCCATGGGAATGCCCAGGGGTCTATTGCCCCTCTTTGGTTACGGTTTGTTAGTTTTTACTCATCTTTATTGTAAATTTCTAAGTACCTTATAGTAAATTGAATAATTTTATGACAATATCTTTGCTTTTACTTATGATTTGATGATTTGATCTAATTAGATGTCCATTTTTTAGAAGCGCTAGGATTCTATAAATTCTCCACCAGCCCAATTCTATGGCATTTCTATCCCTAAGGTGAATTGCTCATAGCCTACCAGACGATATTGTATTAGATCAAGGATTCTAGTTTGTATCCAAGTTTTGGAGATGCTTCTTTGAAATATTGAAGATAGACATCAAGCTTTCTTTGGCCTTTCATCTTTAAACTGACGGCCAAACGAAACAAGTTAACCAAGTTTTGGAATAGTACTTATGATGCAGTATCAATTATCAATAAGATGATTGGATGTCCTATCTTCCATTGGCAAAGTTTACATATAATAATGTTGTTCATGTTTCAACTCAGCAAATGTCATTTTATTCCAACTATGGATTTCATCAAAAGCTTGATTTATTGAGTATACCAAAGAATACCAATCCAGCAGCTAAAGAATTTGCAGAGCATCTAGTGCAGCACCAAGCAATCTTGAAGCTCCAATTACAAGTAGCTCAAGATGTGTATAAAGCATCTGTAGATAAGTTCAGACATCAACCGCGGCTTTTTATGTTGAAAATTAAATATGGCTTCTTTGAAGAAACATCAAGACTATATGGCCATGAGATAAGTTGGACTACCAGAGATTAGGACCATTTTCCATCTAGAAACAAATAAATTCAATGGCATATCAATTGGAATTACTATCTCTATAAAGGTACATCTTATTTTCTATGTCTCTCTTTTGAAGCCATATAGAGAGTTGCATTTTCCAAGTCGAGTACACCCATCACCACTTAGTATTAAAATTGAAAATCATGAGGAATATAAGGTCAAAAAGGTACTGGATTCACGACAAAGGTTGGATAAGTTGGAGTATTTTGTTCATTGGTGTGGCTATAATATTAAAGAAAAGACATGAGAATTAGCTAAAAATCTTACCAATGTGCTTCAAAAGATACGAGAATGTCATCGGCTCTACCCTTACAAACCTAAACATGTCTGATGATAATTTCTTGATGAAGGTTGAATCCAAGGAAACTTATAAGAGGGAGAGAGTGAAACCAAAGCCTTCATTAGTGCACAATTATTTATATCTAGGTACAATAGAATTTTAGTCGATCACCATATCAAACCTTTGAGTGTTGAGAGATTTAAAAGAACGCAACATAGAAGAACTACTTGCTTTACAAGCTTCTAACAAACAAGTACAACTTTCACAACTATCTGTAGAGCAAGGGGAAGACAAGACAACTCAATGTCAAGTACAACCATGTATAGAGCCATTAGCAATAAGGCGACACCATGCAAGTGTAGATCCGAATGTTCGAGCTTTATTGATATTACTTGAAATTGGAAGAGTGATACTTGATGGCCCCGAAATTACATTTGAAGGCTGCAATGAAGACTAAGACCTTGGATGGAATGTCACCACAACTGAGGTGCTAGCTTGCGAACATACGCGTTTTCTTTAAAGACCAGTTGAATCCATTGATCCAAAATGGAGATCCTAATACATTGCTTCTTTGCAATACCAAATTCTTAATTTCTTACAAATGTAGTTCAAACTTCATATGCATAAACTCTTTTAGAACTTGTTGCTAGAGAGGGAAGTGATGTCTATGATTTCTATGTAGCAATTCACTTTGAGTTGCTATTGCAACCACTTTTTCATGATGCCATTAAAAATGTGGTAATAGAGAGGCTAGAGCACATGGAAATGGCACTAAGGATAGACTTCATTGATCCTATAATAGTATTATGCATCAAATCTCTACAAACCACAAGATATTATTAGCCCAAGGCAATAGCTGAGGAAGTATCTTACTAGAAGAGAAGGCCAAGAAGGAAGTGCTTATCCTCACACTTATCCAATTTCCCATCCTTATAGGCATTGAAGAAACCATGGTGGCTATTTATAAGATCATAGAGGAAAAGAATGTCATTTCTTTATGGTTTCATAAATAAGTTTTTGAGTTTTTATCCATTTAGTACTTTCACATCCATTGGAGTTGTCATCCAACTTAGGATATGAGAGTATAATGGAAGAAACATACTTAACTTAACATTCTTGTCAAGTCAAACTTTGTGAGTGGATTTTAGAGAGAGTTGTAAGTTTAGATTTGCTTGGAAGTAATGGTTTATCACTTAATAAAGTTTAACTTCATCTGTAACACTTACACTCTTAGATTCCCCTTTTGTGGAGTGAGAGTCGTTTGATTTATAAGATGTAGATGCTTACTTTCTCACTTGACAAGAATCTCCCACATTTACTTTTTTAGATCTCAAATTTGAGTTTGGATGAGTGAAGAAATTTTATAGGTACTTATTATGTTGTCATAGAGGGCATTTAGATGAAGATAATACAACAAATGATGCCCAAATCGGATGATTTTTGCACAAGATATGAGCTGCAGAAGGGCTTTAAGTTTCTTCCGTGGACTGTATTGGTGAGTTTCCCTAAAATCTTCAAATTTCGTAGAATTTAAAAAATATCATTTCCATAGATTTCAAAATTTCTTCATTTTTGTAGATTTTAGAATCTTCAATTTTATAGATTCTAACATCTTTGATCACATAGATTCTGGAATCTTCAGATATGTAGATTGTCTAGACAATTTATAAATCTACAATCTACATATCTGAAGATTCTAGAATAATATCTGAGAAGTACAGTTGATGATTGTAATTATGCAAGTCGTATTAATATGATATCTGACCCAAATTACTCAAGCAAGAACATTTACGTAAAGCAGGTAATTTCGAATGAAAGAAGCATTTACGTATCTCGCCTGCTTGGGAATTCCTGCTACGTCTTGTAGGATATGAACTTGCTATAGTTTAATTTTAGATCAAATTATGCATAGAACTACCTTATCATAGTTTTAGACTTTCTGGAAATTGGGAGTCTATGAAAACATGTGAAATTTTTTGAAATTATGCACTTCTTAGGTTGCTCTCATTGTATTTCTCGCACACATCAGAAGCTGAGAGGCAGCAATGATTGACCTTACTGACAGGTGTACCTTCCCACCTTTGCCATGATAACGCACACACTAATCTACTTAGGTCTATTCTTTGTCAAATGCGAAGACCTTCTCTCATGGGGTATTAACCGGATTGTATTCTTTTTATGAGTAATGTTGTGAATCGTAGCATTTTTGTTGGTATCTCACAGAATCTTCACAAGAGTTTCGAGCAAAGAGACGATGGCTGTTCAGCAGTCTGTATTCATGATTGACATGCATCAAATAGCTTTTATGTTGAGGTAAGTGCAAAATAGAGGCAACCGTTTTTAAACAAAAAAAGAATCTACGTGGAGATGATATAAGAGCTGATCGCTAATGTGCACGAATTACCTTCAGATGTAAGTGATTTGGAACCTTAGTTTTTGACGATGATTGGTAATATTGACCTTTTGCGGATCGCTAGACATGCCACTTCAAGGTCCTTGTGTATAATTGACGAGTTTGGCAAGGGCATTTTGATCCCAGGTAATGAGTGTCGTAGCGATTTTACAATCTATATTATCTGTTTGGAATATGATACTTATTATTCAATACATCATTATTTGAGGTTTTGGTTTGCTTTTGATTCTTAGATACAAATGGCATGTAGTAACCCCCGTTTCTATTACCGACATTGACAGATGGTATTGGCCTCCTATGTGTAAGCTTGCATCATGTTGCGAGTCAAGATATACCGCCGAGGGTAGTTTTGCCATGCGACACCTACAGGAGACTAATAACTCTCCAAGAAGGATCCTGATAATTCTTGTTGACATACTGTATTCTGCCTTCGATTCACTTTCTTTTTCCAGGTTCTGACATATACACACTTCTGTGAAATCTTCGATGAGGGATATTTACCGAAGGTATTTTTTCCATTTTCCAAATACCAATCAACTCCTCCAGATGGGATGGTCATCATTTGAATGCCCATTGAAGACGTAATGCAAGTGCTCCGTTTTGAATTTAAATTTTTTTCCCATCATCATGCAACCTAACATTCTAGAAGAGACTACCTGACAGTTTTACCCGTCTACCGGTTGGGTGGGAGTCTAACTTTGATTCACACTACATCTATACCAGTTACAAAAAGAGCAAAAGCCTCAAAAAGGAACTTTTAATATCATCTTTCTCGCAATCGAATTTTTGTAGCTGTTCACCCATCATCTGCATTTTTTTCATCAATACCTCAGTCAGTTCTTAGTCTAAAAACCTAGATAGTGCTCTCCTAATCCGATTAGAATGCACTTTTAGAGGAAGAATTGCTGACCCAAATCTAGGTTGTAAGATCGATGAAAATAGTGTCATAATTTCGTCGACTACAAATGTGTTCGACCATGATTTCACATATTGATTCACATACACTATTATTCAATGAGAGATCTTGCTTGAGAATACAATTCACCTTATACATCTTGTCCATCTTAGTAGTACGCTTCGAACCAAGGCACTGAACTGGCCTTCCTTCTTTAGTGCATTCCAATATTTCAATACATCTCACTAAGATTTCGTGTGGACTTCCTGTATGAAGAAGCCCAGATAAAGAGGTTATGTAGAGCAAATATTTGTGTAAACGATGCAGAAACTGACAAGCAACAATGGGCTTATGAATTGGAGGTACTCCTTTGAAGTTCGAGACGAATGATTGGAAGGTACCCGCAAGCTCAGTACAATGTATACCTGCCAAATTCTGAAGTTAGACGAAGACCTGAAGACGATGGGAATTGATCAGAACCTACATCTTACGAGAAATTTCTCAAAGGTTGTTCAGCACGTCGTTATTGCTGAAATTAAAATATGCAAGAAATCTCGTCATTATCTGCTTGCATCTCCTTTAGAACAAGAACTTGCTTCTAATTAATATTTGAACATAAGGACACCCAGAATGTACCATAGCTTGGAACCGCACGACCAGGAACAAGCTTGTGCAAAAACATGTTTCCAGTGGTCTTAAATTTTAGGCATCTCGCAATAAAGGCTGTTTAGGCGCTTGGATCATGGTCTGAAGTGCTCCAAGCACCAAAATCTAGAAGTAGCAACATAGAGGTTAATAGAAAACATACAAGAGGACTTTAAGAAAAATCAATTACACCCGGAAAACGTTTTTATCCCGTATTAAACTTTATTTACATGATCTGGTCAGATCTAAATTCCATTCTTGTTGAACAACTATGAAGATAGTCGGAGTAAGAACCTGTAAAGAAATACAATTTCATCCACCCTGCTCCCGGAAGAATTTTCACTTCTTCGGCTCTAGGACACTCATTGCGAGGAATGAAATATTCTGCGACTGTTACCAAGAGGACGGGCAAAACTGTCAGGTAGTCTCTTCTAGAATGTTGATGATGGGAAAAAAATTTAAATTCAAAACGGAGCACTTGCATTACGTCTTCAGTGGGCATTCAAATGACGACCATCCCATCTGGAGGAGTTGATTGGTATTTGTGATGTGGTGGGAAGAAAGGGGTTGAATTTGAACAGGTACCACTTATTCCCACCATTTCTCTAGAATCTAAACTCAACCCCTTTCTTCCCATCACATCCTCTATCAATGCCACACACCGCTCCATATGACCACTTACATCACCAATGAGCCGCTCAGTCGTCTCTTCAATTGACAAGGAAGCCAAGTGAAGTAAAGGATTGTGAGCATTGAGCTGACAATTTGTGGCGGCCAGGAGGCGATATAAGACGAGGTTTCGAGAGAGTTCGGCATTGGCGGGCTCCTGTGGATCGTGAGATTTCCGTGTACGGATCTTGAAGGTTTCATGCCGCGGCGGAGTTGGTGTGCGCGGGGCGATGGAGGTCGCGGTGAAGGAGAAGGACAGGGAGAGGGAGAAGGAGAATGCCGATCGGGACCGGGAGAAGGAGAAGGAGAGGGGAGGCAATGTGGAGGCGGCGTTGTATGCAAACTGTCTCCTGCTCGGCCTCGATCCTACGGTGCCTGGCCCCGGAACTGGCATGCGCGCCGGCTTATTCCGCCACTCTAACCCGCGCCTCGGCGAAGCGCTTCTTCAATTCCTCATGTGCGCGTTGTGAGGTCCTAGCCTCTCCGCCAAGGTACTCGCTGAGCCGCGTCTTGCTCTTCCCTCAGCTCTCAATTCACATTGATATCGTTCGCTCCAGATCAAATTCGTTCGCTTTCCCGGTTTTGAGAAGGAAACCTAACTCGGGAATCCCTGAGGCTTATTGTGCTCTGGATGCCGGCATTAGGTATCACAGAGCTTGCAGCCTAGTTTTATCAAGTGCTCTTGAGAGTGATGGCAGCAACTGGCTGTGACTAGCGTTCTTGCGAGCCGAATTAGGGTTTTAGTATGTTTGTGGTTTAGCTAGTTGCAGATGCCGGCACCTTAGTCGGTTGGATGTCGATCTGGTTATTTGCAGTTCTCATTTTCAGTCTTTTGTGTATGATAGATTCCCTCGCAATCTACTAAGTCGGCATAAACCTAGTTTGCCGTTGAGGAAGAGAAGCCTTTCGTATTTCACATGCATGTAGCTCTGATTTATGATTGAAGGAACTGCTACGTCGCTGGTGTGTGGCCTATTTTTGACGCTGCTCAGTCTCGTGATTTTCGTAGAGTAAGCTTTCAGAATTTTATCATGTACTGTGTTTGCTTCCAATGTTCTAGGCTCTTTAATGGTAGTCGCCTTCTTGCGAAGCGCTTCTCTTATTTTGTGTCCTTGCTCGAATTGTTATACAGTAGCTTGGAATCATTTCTTGCACTTGAATTTTCATCAGATTTCTTCTACTTCTTATTCTTAGTATTTCCTCTTGTATTTTTTTTATCTTTTCGCCTCTGTTTTCGATCTACAGGTTGTCTGGCCTGTTTAGTGAAATGTTCAATGCGTACGAGGATTCTGTAGCCAATGCGTTCTCTAGTCATCGTCTTTTACTCTGCAGGTACCGAATTGATGGAGCTGTTCTGCGAGCTGCAGTGGATCTTGGATCCGTCAACCTGCCAGTGGATTCAGCCCCCAATTCAACTGTTGATCATGAAAGCCAACGGCCTAGACTTGAGGCTGGTGTATCTGCAGAGGATGATAAATCTACAAAAACTCCACCTCCGGTGGATGTGGGTGAAATTCTGCGTCGGTGGACCCATGCATTGCAAGCTGTTCATAAACAAACCCTTCGCCTGGTGAGTGTCCCTGTCTAAAAACGCTGCGGTCGTTGGGTTTTTTGCGATCTTTATGAGAATACGGATTGTTTCCAATGTGGGATTTCTCGTTTGCTATTGAAAGAGAAGTTTACCATGATTAATCCTTCATGGTTACTTGACCTGGATCTTGCTGTGCCAGCCTAGTCGGGGCATTCGTTGTTGCAGGTGTCTGAATTTGATATTTGTATCTGAGGTATTGATGTATTGATGGCAGTTATCGATTGGGTGTTAAAGGCTAGATCAAACAATGGAGCAGGACCGGATCTTATGATGGAAAATGTACATGGAGAAGACAGCATTCATGCGTATGCTCTTCGTACAACTCTCGGAGAACACAAGCAACACTGCTCGAGTCTTCAGGTAAGCCCTACGTTTCAGCGTTATCACACCAGCTTTGAGTATCACATTGAACACTTGTGATGCAGGTTTTATAAAGCAACTCCAGTTTCAGGATGTCTTTTTCCAAAAGAGTTATCTATTCTAGTCCTCTCTCGTCTCATGTCTTAGCAGGATACTGATCTTATGTCGTTGCTTGGTGTTGGGAAACCAGTCTCTCAAGAACCAGTTGGAAGGTTCTATGCCAGGGTTGGAAACAGCAATTACAAATTTGCGGGAACAGGTGGATGGTCCCGATGCTTTGGCTGCTGCATCTCGAGCTGCTCAAGATGCTCTTATAGGGTTCTCAAGGACTCGCCAACCGACGTCCACTTTCAGAGTAATTGACTTCTCCCTTTTAATCCCAGTGATTAAACGGATGTCATCGTGCTATATGCTTCTTTGTCTACTCTCCTTTATTCCTAAAATTTTCCTCTGCAGGAAGAAGGCACCGAACAAAATGTGGGTGAATTAGGCAACACTTTGACAGTGCCATTAGAGCTTATACCCCCTAGTCCGGAACTGAAGCTTCCTTACATGTCCCCAAGCTCTATGGGAGGGTATGCACATTCAAAGGCTGCACTGTCTGGAGTTTCATCCATGCCTTCTTTGGATGTGTTGCAAGAACAAGAGGGATTGGAAGGAAACGGTGCATATTGGAACGGCGGAAATGATCTCACTGAAGGTATGTCTTGTCTCTCTCGTTGAGATGTCTCCTCAGATGGTTTTTAGTGGGCGTGGATTAATGGTCTTGACCGTGAGTCAACATCTCCTATCTTTTTTATGTGAGTACAGTTAACATTGAGTCTGACCGTGTGGATTTCATATTGCTACTCGAGTGAATTATCAGCCCCTTAGCAGAAGAGTGACGTCAAAATACTGATGTTTCTTAGGAGTGGCCTAAGGTTTACTCGAGATACGTTAAGGTACCTCTTCAAAATCGCTCTGCAGTACCTGTTTTCTCGGCTGCAGAAACATTGATTTCATAATTTTAATTTGAGAATTATAAATTGCAGGTATTACCTCGTTGCGTAAAGCAGTCTTGGAGGCTGCTCTTCAGAAGCCTGTCCTTGCTGTTGAAGACTCAGTCCAACAGCCTACCAGTGCGGAGCATTATTTCACTCATGTGAGTCCCTTACAAGTAAACTCGAAAAGCGACAAGGAAGTGGCTCATGTGGCATCAACAGTAATCAGCCAGCAACTTCTGGTGGCAAGGATGCTGTCCATTCATTTATTCCCAAACAAAACGGCGACAAAAATGTAGGAGAGAGGAATGGCTATTCAACAGATCTTCCAAATAATTTGCCGAGAGAAGGGAGTCTTTTACACTTTTAGTTCACACTGATGAAGTGAACCCTCTATAATATGTTTGTCAAGTCCATTTAAACCATATGAATATTCAGCATATTCATATGAAGAATTGAAGATTATGCTGCTCGAAAGGTCTAGGACAGCCTGGGCTGCTTTGGGCAACTAATATTTGGGTTGACTGAATGCTGGCCTGAGGGTGGTGGCAAAGTTTGACAAATGGACAAACCAAAAAAAAAAGCAAGGACAACTCAACAGGGTGGCAAAAAGCAAAGACTTTGGATGCGTGGAATTTTTCAAAACAAAGTGCAGCAACTAATTAGTATAATTACTTTTCTTTTTCACCATAATATACTCAGATTTTATTGTTTTTGTTTCTCTCTTTTTTTCTGACACAAAGAAGAGATGTATTTTCATATGCTCACTGTTGGGATTGTGATTTTGTGAAAATTTGATTTTAATTGAAAATAAACAAATATGACTAGTGTATTGCTTCATTTGCAAACACCATTGTCTTCCAAAAATTATTAATGCATGCTACATTCATCAAATTGGTCCCAAGTTTTGCCAAGTGGTATCCAACATAATGTACTACAAAAGTGTAGGAATATTATAGATTGTACAATGCAAGTATTTTACTCCACAACCTGTCAAAGTTCGCTTTTCCGTTTGGGCAAGGTCTAAAACTTTTTTTTCCCCACATTTTTAAACATTATTATCTTCAAATCCATGTGTGAAAGGCCCTAATTTTTTTTTTCCCACACAAGTGATTTTGATTTTATACTATATATAGTAGTGCCAAGTCACAAGTCACATGTCATTGAATGGGCCCTATGAAATTTGTGAGATGCAACATGCTTACCTCCTAAAGGACCAAGGCTATATTTTGAAAAAAAACATATCAAAACAATCAATCTTAAGGCCACTATAAAAGATTCAAACATTTTTGTGATTTTTAACTTCTAACCTTAAGGTCTTGTTAGATTCTACTAGAACAACTTGCCAATTTTTTAGATAATTTTTGACCCCACAGATTAGAAGATTATAGCATTTAAACCAAGTTAAATAGTCTTTCTGCACTGCGATTTTATTGGGGCAACAAACTATGTTTTCTTGATAAAATTAAATTTTTACATTATGCATAGTTGTCACTCTTTACTATTGCAATCTATATGATGTAAGGTACATGTCCTAAAAATTTTAGGTGCAATCAAGGTGTCTAGCACCTTTAAAACAACCCTACAACAACAAAGGGTCTAAAATCAAACAAAACATATTTTATTTTTTTTGAGCTGTCAATTTTACATAAAATCTTAATCCAAATGGTGAACATAAAGGTCATTATCTTATCTTTGATTGAAAAAAAGATTAAAAAAAAAGAGAAAAATCTCAAAGTGTTGTGTTTATAAATGTGGAAGGAGGAAATTTTTTTTGAAAGGTGCCCGGAAACTTTGACTCCTCTTGGAGTGAAAAATTTTTACTATAGAAAGTTTTTTTTGAAAAATCTCAAAGAAGATTATATTGGCTACTTGTATACAAAATTTCAAAATTAATGGAGGAGTTTTGCAAACTGCCCGAACTGCCCAGCAATAGGCAAAAACTACTTCGGGGAGCATAACTTTTTCATTATATGTCTGATTCATGAAAAAATTACATTTCCACAAAGCTCTTACATTAGGCCTTCTTCAGTAAAATCTCAAAAAAACTTATTGAAAATTGACATCATAAGAACTTGCCCAAACTCTCAAAAAGCCCATTTGGAGACAATGGTCCTATAGGGGTTAACTAGCCAACCAAACTTATGACTTGGATATTATTTCACATGCTTGTATGATTTTATAGTGTTTATTTAAATTCTTCTTTTTTTTTTGAAAAAAATCCTATATTATTTTCTATGTATCTAAGTTTTCATTTAGAAAATAGTTTTTTTTTTTTTTTTTTTTTTTTTTTTTTTAAATTTAAAATCTCTGATTTCTTTCTCTTTTAGTGAGTTATAATCATTTGTAGACAAAGGAGAAGGGCTGAAAATAAGAAATGAATGTAAAAGGGGAAGGACTTGAGTTATTCAATTGATTTGGTGGTAGAAACAAATCATCAAACCTGCCTTTGTTCATGGAGAATAAGTAAAGGTGAGTTGGCAAGGTTGATGGATGTGAGTACATGGGAAGAAGTCATGGAAGAAAGGAAATAAATTAATAGATGGTAAAGGCACAAGAAAGAGGGGAGGGAAGCTTGACTTCTAAATTTTTCACTATTATTTTTTTTGGACAAGTGGGAAGGATAATGGTGGAGGAAGCAATAAAAGTTGGAAAGAGATGATGGTTCAGGTGTCTTTCATCAGTGTGTGATTTTTGTTGAATTTTAAGGGCTGAGATTGTTTTTGAGCTAGAAATTTATTTTAGAAGGAAAGAGAGTTGGATACAGAGTTGCAGCTAAGGATTGGAGTAATAGAGTTGGGGTTAGAGCATCTCCACTATTGGTGCCAACAATTATGTCGACAAGCTTCAGCATACATTTTTCTCCACAAACAAAGCCACTAGCAATGCTAACGGTGAAATTTAGGCCGATCACTTTCTTCACGCTAAATTCCTTGGATTCTTGGATCACGTATGGTCTTCTCAAAAAAGAGCTCCCAGTTTGCTCTTTAATCAATGTTTGCTGGAAGGTTGGAAGTACTGTACTGTACAATGCCATGACATAAGTTGTCATTAAACAGGTTGGTAAGAAAAAAAACCAAAAAATTATGAACTTTGAAATGGTGCCATGTATTTATATAGCACTTTCTAATTATGAAATTTGGTGTATAGGACTATCACCACATAATTGACATGTAGAACAAATTTCATGCAAGAATCATAGCTAGATTTAGTAATATATGAAATCTTACAATAGGTGATAATTATTTTCATATTTGAAGTGGAAGTTTAAGGTGATGTAGCATAAACCTAAGTTACATTCCATGTACAATTTTTTGTGAGGTTGTGAGAAATGTCCTCACTTAAGTGTGTAAAAAAATCTAGAAATTACTAAATTAAGTAAAAATGAGCTTCAATAATTAGCCTAAGATACCACTTTCTCTTAATGTGCAAATATTTTTTATTTTATATGTTTAGAAATATTTTGCATATCAAATTTGATATTGTACAATTTATTACAAAAGTTTGTAGTGCCCAAAATTTGGTACTAAAAGACCCATTTTTGAATACATGGTTCCAATTTGGACGAGATGCAATTATTTGAGTTTTAGTTACTATAAAAGTAGAGCATTGAAAATGCTACTTAAAAACTACAACTTTTTTATTACTTTCTTCAAACAGAGAGACATGTGCATTGATATTCTCTACAAATTCCTTTTTTATTTTCTTCAAAATCTGTCATCAATGATTTTTTTATCAATTATTTTGTAAAATGGTGAATAAAAATTTTAAAATCACCATGAATAGAGATTTCAATTTTTAGAACTAAAATTTTGTGATATTTATCAAAATCATATAACAATTATCTAAAAATTATAAACCCAAAGAAATTCAACTTTATGGATACTTGCCATATAATAGAAACACTCGTGTCAAACTGGCAATAGAACTTATGTCATGGCATTGTGTAGTACAAGCTTGATAATTATAAGGGGGTTGGTAGAAGGGTCTATTTGGCCATTTTGCACAGCATGGAGTGAAGTGGGATCGAGTCACAACTAGTCGGGAATTGGATTATGATGGTGTGCACTAAATGGGGATTTAAGGGGATTCAATACTAATAGCCTGATTTGGCACTGGCAACAAGCCTTTGGGAATCACCGTTAGTAGTAAGAGGTGGAGATGCCAATAGAGTTATTTGTAAAGTTAAGTAAAGATATCAAGAATTTTGATTTATATTCTCATTTTAAATCATTAAAATCAGCCCTAAATAGCTCTAGATTTCTCTAATTAGCTCATAGAGGGAAAAAGTGGCTTAGATTCTTAGTACAACATAATCTCTCGTTGTTCTCTCTCAAAGGTGGCTAAAATTACTTCTAACTTGAGTTAAAAGGCCACCAAGCTCTTCCTTATCTAATAGCTATTGAGAGTAAACAAATAGTAGTATTATAAATCAAAAGACCGGTATCTTTTGAAAACTTTGCTTGATTTTAATGTTCTGGAAGTTTTTTGGCTTTTACTAGCAAATTGCCTCAAATTTTAGTTTTGAACTAATTTTTCAAGTATTAAATCACATTATTTTTACAATATTAGCTTAAATAAAATTTTATTGATTTTTTAATCTTTTAAGGCTCTTTTCCATCTACCATTGCTTCTATATACTTTCAATCAGTCTTTACAACATGAATTTGATCAACATTATTTTGATTCTAATTAAAAATATTTTTAAATAGTCTACCACATTCTCTTCTATTATAATACCAGTGAATATAGTTTTGAAATATAAAAGAAGGTCTAACTTCTTCTTTTTTTAATACTTCTATATTTTGGATTCCATCTATATGTACCTCATAGGCTGCTTTGTAAGCTACATTATTAAAAAATGATATTAGCTGAATATTAAGTCCTTCATCTTTCCATGCTACAAGTTATTGTACAAAATTATTAGCTCTATAGCTAAATAAAAGGCCGCTCCCTAATATCATTCTTTTTTCAATTTCTCCAATAAAATTCATATTGTTTATTCTATTTGAGGCTGAATTTGGATGATCATTTAATCATTGCATATATTCTTCATTGTCCCACTAAAGATATAAATTAAAGCCTAAACATTTTAATAGCTTCAAATTCAAATTTTGAATGTTATTTTCTGTTTTAATTTTTTCTACTAGTGCTTTATTCTTATTCAACTTTAATTGTACTTATTTATCATCATAAGATACTCCTTCTTTCACATTTATAGTAAAGTTTGGCTTAATAATCATCCTTGTTCTATTTTCAAGAGGTCTATACATGATTGACAGTTTTATTCCTTCTCAATCTACTATAACATTAGTTGCTTTCAACCAAGGACATTCTAACAACAAAGAAAATAAATCTTTTTCTGTATATATTCAAATGACATGGAAGATTAAGGTATACTCTTCTCCACTAGTGATAATCTTGCAATCTTTAATTTGTCCTATTAGTTTGGTTAGGCTTTGATTTGCCATGTTTATCACAAAAGGTGAAAGATTAGTCAGGCTAAGACCTAATTTTTCCATGATGTACAAGGATATTATATTCAATTCACTTCTCCACCCATTAATGCATGCGGTATCACCTTATCCACTAGTATTACTTTTATTTTCATAGTTCTCATATCAAAAACTTCCTCAAAGCTTGTATTTTGGCTATCATTTTTATTTTATGCTTTCAAATTCTTTTCACTACTAGTATACCATTGATCAATGCCTTTCGTGCAATAGGTGAAATCTCCAACAATTGAATAAAATTGATATCTATTTTGAACCTATTTAAATCTGCCTAAAGATGATAAGACTTAGGCTTGATTTTATGTGTCTTCCTTCTAAGTGCTTCAAATTCCTTTAAAAGAATATCAAGTCCTTTTCATTCTTCCTTCTCTTGTTCCTCATTACTATCTCCACTTTTAAAAAAAGATAATTTAGTATGTAAAAGATTTGGATAAGCTAGATCATCATTTATATCATTAATTACTTTCATTGCATCTTTTATAGCTTTTTTCAATTGTAAATAATAAGGAGAATCTTCAAAGAAGCTATCTTCAGGTTCTATGATCTTTATAATAAGAGGTTATAAAGTTATCTTTGATCTAGTCATAACTGCTAAAATAGGAACTTTGGAGTTAGATGACTCTTTTTTTTTGGCTATTGTATGAATTATCAAATGTGTCTCTAGAGGCCAAGACTCTATTTTAATGATAGAAGTAATAGTAAAAAATGGTGGATTAGAAATCTTAGATTTTTCAAATATATTGGTAAACTTAACATCTTGTGAAGTAAAAGACCCTGAGTTATTATTTTAGTCCTATCTTGGACTCTATATCTGATTTAAAAATATGTGATCTCTATAGATTTGTATATTTATTGAAGGATAATAAGTTTGTCTAGTATTTCTATAGCTATAATAAAGATTACTAGGTCTAAAATTAATATTGTCATCTCCAAATGAATATCTTTGATTTATTATATTTTCTTATATTTGTTGTTGAAGGTTTGTTATAAGTATAAGTAATAATATTATTTTATTTGATTTTCCACATTCATCAAAGGGGTGGTTGCTTTTACAACTGTTACACCTAAAATTTTGATTTTCCAACCAATATTGTCTAAAAATGTGTTATCTATCACAATATTGATGGAATTTTTTTTATAGTCTATTTTGGCCTCTATAACCTTGCAATCCACTCTAATATCCTTTATATCCATAATTATGGCCTTATTGACTTCTATATTACAAAAAAAGAAGTAATTATTGAAAATTTGGATTTTGAGAGCTTAGTGGAGGTTTTACATTGCAATTTTGTATTTTATGATCTGATTGCATACAGTTTGTACACCAAAGATCAGAGGTATGTCTCATAAATTTTATTAAAGATAGAAGAGGATTTGAATTTTGGTTCCTAATTACATAAGCTATTTGTTTGAACAAGGTTTGGAATTATTTCATAATTGTATCTTGAAAGCCTTATTGATTTATTTGAAGCCTTTTTTCTATCTCATCTATTCTTCATTTTAAGATAAGAATAGGCAATGTAGATAGAAGACTGGATTCTTTTATAGTCAAAAATCTAAGAGGACTATCTTGCTTCATCATAAATAAGGTTGTACTAGGCAAAGATTAATTTTTTTTTTAATCTTCAACTTTAGGTTTAATAAGAACAAATTAAAAAATAGACTCATCTTTCTTTCTCTAAAGCCTTTCATAATTCTTTTCTATAATGTCCACTTCTCTTATAATTCTTTTGGCATCTTCAAAAGTAATGAGATTTGTCTTTAGTATTCTTTTAATTGTCAATTCTTTGAAATTTTTTTGAATAAAGTATTATTTCAATGTATCATCATTAAGCATGTTTTCTATAAACTTCATACATATTAGCTCAAATCTATGTATATAAGAGGATATGTCTTCTCTTTTTCCTTATTTTATCAAAACTACTATCTTCAAAGCCATATTCTATCCAAATTCTAGATAGAAATGGTTTAGAAATTTTCTCTGTAATTAGAATTAGGTTCTCTATAATTAGAATTAACTAGAATAGACAGGATTGTACTACCATTTGCAACAATATTACACTTATACGTGCTCAATGTGTTGATACAATCTTGGTAATTCCTCTGATCTGATACAACATGTACTTCTTTAAAAATATTATTACCATCTATCGTTAGTCTTTCAATCACCTTGACAACGTCCAATAGCATATCATCATATAGCCTGATGATACCTCCATCTAGACCTATATCTCTTGTAAACACTGAGAAGTCCATTACTAAGCTTCTACTGAGTTTAATGCTTAGGGAAGAGTATACTTTTAGACCAAGACGTTTGTAGGGACCTTTCAGTTCTATGTTGATATGAGCATACTACGTTCCTTTTTGATCCCATATAACATTGTCATCATGTTTGCTCAAGTTAGGACTATTTCGTTTTCTTACTATTCCATAGAGAAACTTGTACAAGTCTCATTGTTGCAGATCAAAAACAAAGATGACATTGATTCTCTTGCTTTGGGAATGGGAGCATCTGTATATTGTTCAACGTGCTCATATCCAAAGAACTGTCCAGGGCACATGGGATCTATACTACTTGGTATACCTATCTTTAATCCTTTGTGCTTAAAAGACATAGTAAGAATTGGAAAGATGATATGCTCTAGATGCACGTTGTTTGACTCTATCACAAAAGTTAAGCAAAGAAGGATATGCAATAAATGTAGTGAGCATGCAAGAACATATAGATTTGATCCTAAAAGAATGTGCCTTGTTGATAAGAAGGAACCGAGTTATATTGTATCATCTTCTATTGTAAAGAGCATGTTCTGTACTCTAACTCATGAGCAGTTGCATAATCTAGACAATGAGTCTTCTAATCCCAAGGACTTTGTAATGGACTCTACACCTGTTGCTCCAAACTGCATTAAACTATCATCGGGACTCGATGATAGTCTATACAGACTCTACAATTCTATTCTAAGAAACAGCAGCAACGCGCTTGCTGTCTATAGGGACTACTGTAGAATAATAGGCAAGGACGTTCAAGCAATAGATGACAAGTCTTTAACGAGCAAAATATCTGGAAAAAATGGTACATTTAGAAAGTATATTCTAGATAAGAGAAACAAGTCCTGTGTAAGAGCTATTATAATTCCAGATCTAAATCTGAGTATTAATGAGGTAAGTATACCTGAGGCATTCTCTAATGATATCAAAGTGGAAAAGGATGGAGACTATGTACTATTCAATAGATAGCCATCTCTTCAGAGAATGTCTCTCATGAGCTTCAGAGCAAGAGTAATGATAGATTCCTATACAATAAGGATTAATCCATTCGTTTGTCCAGCATTTAATGTGGACTTTGATGGAGATGAGATGAATATATTTTGTACTTCTTCTTATCCATCAAAGGCAGAGTGTAGAACACTTCTGGCTGTCGATAAGTGCGTACTATCACTCCAAAACTCTATGCCCGTAATACATGCAATACAAGACACAGTTACAGGATGCTTCATGATGCATAAGATAAATAAGGTACTAAAGAGATCAACACTCCATGACTATCTTGTAATATCCAGTCTCGATGTTGACAATATTAACATACACACCTTGAGAGATCTTATACTATCTCTTGTAAAGACAATAAGAGGTAAAAAGGAACCATTACCTTCTTCTGTTACATCTAGTGAAATAAAAAGTATAATAAGAGATATCTCTATAAACGGTAGCAAGGAGGATGTTCTATCATTTCTTGAATCATTGCAAAAGATTGTGAACAGATGGCTTCTTGAAGACGGATTGAGTATAGGGTATGATGATTGCATATGTGATGTAGGAGTCATTAACATACCCAATGTGGATGAGGACGATGAGGATATATGTACTATTCTTAACAATCTCAGAAATAAGAGCCAGAGAATGATAAAGCAGTCTCTTAGTAGTAGTAATTCATTGCTTACAATGATAGAGAGTGAGTCTAAAAGAAGCCTGGTCAACTTGGAACAGATAGTATCGTTAGTAGGTCAGCAATGGATAAGAAGAGAGAGACCAAAGAGGGTGCTGCCAGATCGTAGAACATTAGCTTGGTGTAGTCCGTATACAAGCTCGCTCAAAGCACGAGGCTTTGTTACTAGTTTGTACTCCCAAGGTCTCAATCCCATAGAATATTTCTTTCATTGTCAAGGAGGCAGAGAAGGTTTAGTTAACACTGGTGTTAATACATCTAGTGTTGGATACATACAGAGACGCCTTTCTAAATCGATGCAAGATGTGATTGCTCAGTATGATGGGACTGTGTTCTTTAAAGAGACAAGTAATACTTGTACTATGGAGAAAGATAGCATCAAGCTTTGATAAAGAAATAGATACATTGATAAATGTGATTCTCAAAGTTACGCATCCATCTCCATTTAGTGCAAACAAAGGATTCTCCAGATGTAGCCACTTCAAAACTATAAATACCATCCTTGACCCTCCTATAGATTGGAACCTATGACTAGCTTATCATCAGATGAAGAAGATGTTAGAACATCTACAGACGTTGTCGTATGACGTGGTCTATGTGGGAATACACTGGGTACCTGGCTATGGAGAGTTTATTTGAAATTTGATGGCAAAAACCGACAGGTGATTTGTCCTCAATAAAAATGACAAATAATACAAAAATCTCACAAAAGAGAAGTTATGTATATAAACCCTTTTGTATTCAAGTAAGTTTGTATAAAAAGGGTTCAAATTTCCACAAAAACCCTTCAAAACTTTATTCACCCGCAAGGACTAATTTCTTGCTAAACTTTAGAGTCCAATAACTCTTGATCCAACCATTCAGTTTCTATAAAATTTAGTTGAGAGTGTAGATAATTCTCTTAAGTTTCACCACAAGAAAGAATCAACCATAAATTTGTTTCCAATCGTTTGAAATCTCAAAACCCCTAGCACGTGCTTAAAACCCTAGCTCAGAGACACTCGAGCACTATTTTCCTTATATCTCACAAACCCAAAATCCTAATGCCACAAAATTTTTGCACATAGTCTTGTGACATAAGGATATACACTCTTGAAAATTTTGAGCCAAAAATCTATTTCATTAGATATAGCTCAAAATGTAACCACTATGTAATCAAGTCACTTACTGCCCTTAAGGTTGTAAGCACTAACTTCAACTCCCAATATCTCCTTCATCCTAGCTTGGATTTTATCGAGCTGTACAAAGAAAGTGTAGCCGTGAAAGTGCTCTCTCCAACCCCAGTCGCCAATCCTCAATTACTCTCTATATGCGCGAGTTATATCCAAAAGAGAAGCAGTGGGTCCAAAATCAACACCTTAACTTTGGGCGCCTATAACTTCTTCATAAAAAGTGCAAATCACACAAAATTTGCACCTAAACCAGATCCAAAAACCTAAACCTTATGATCCTAACCTCTGATGTTCAATTCAACTCGAAAAATAAACCCTAACTCCTAATAAACCCTCGGGCAGCCTCCTTGAAGCCCATTGGGCATGATTTTTGGCCAATTAGAATAGAGATTTCTATCATCCACCTCTATTCATCCACGTAGATGGCCAAACTACCCTTTTTACACTAAAAACCCTTTTCTAACCTTTCTTCTTATAAGATTTACATACTTGGTGCTTTAAGCACCAAATAAAAGAAGTAAATAAGATCTTAAGGATCACCAATGTCTAACATAGGTGACTTAAGATATTTACAAGTTACTATCCATATAAAATTAATTTCAAAAGTCACTACTAAAAAGAAAATAAGGTTGTATAAATCTTAATAATAATCTTTTTAATAGATCTTTTCTAAACTAGCAACCTAATCACATTCTATAACTAATAAAATCCATTGATATAGTTCTCATTTAATTGTGTAGTAAATTGTACATTAAATATACTTGTACAATTTTTTTTTACAAGATAGCCGAACCACAACACGACAACGTATTATTGTTTTCTATAAAGCACTTTGACATTGGACCGGAGATGAAAAGAGGACTTGAAATAGTACTACTAGGCATTGAGGCGCATAATATAAACGTAATACTTCTTGTTGCTGCAGCAGCGGTATTAGCGGAGTTTGGGAGGAAGATAGACAAAAGATTTTCTTTTCTCTGTGATAAGGTTATTACCGACATTGTTGATACAGACCCAAATATATCAAGTTCTAAGCTAAGTTCTAAATTGGAGTTAGGTTACAAAATAATTCTTTGGATTGTTTCTATACCACTCGTATTCTTCACATTGCAATATAGTTGGAAACCAAACAAAGTAATAATATTGATTTGTGATTAGCAAACATGCTAAAATCTTTATATATCTCTCCATATACAAGGATGGATCTTCATCCTTAATTCCATAGAACTTAAGCAAGCTCATAGAAATAATTACTGTTATCAAATCTTGAGACACAACAATGATAAACTCCATGGTCCTATCAAAGGATAAATTAGTAGTTGAGTCATTTTGAAATGAGTAGGTTCTTCATTCAATAGACTATTTCTTTTGTGAAAGTCTATCTCTTCATTAAAAATCCTTTTAATTAAAAATATAGAAGAGAGTTGTTCTTCCTATATTTGTGGTAATTCTTGGCTTTCAATTACAGGATTAAAAGAAATTGATGGCTCTTGAGGTGCTCTATTAAATCTAAAATTAACTATGAAATTGAAGGGCTTAAATAGATATTATTCATTTCTTTGTGGTTTTTGTGATCTTTGCTTAGATCTAATTCTATCTATATCATTTAATAAAAGTGTTAATTTGGGATTTTAAAATCTAATTTATATATGTATTTATTTGATTTTTAATGAACCTCATCATATATCTTTATATACAATATACATCCTTCTTTTTTGTTTTGATAAATTAAGATGAAATTTTTTTAAAAAATTAATTAAAAGGTACTTATATGGCCACTTAAATTTACAATTTTTCCAACAAGAAAATTAAACGACAAAGAATAGTACTCCAATTTAGATATATGTGAAAATTACTTTCACTATATCCTTGCCTTCATGCTACCATATAAAATAAGTTTTGGGTGGAACTAACCTTATATGAATTCAAAAGATTAAAAAGATCATCTATTGAAAATTTTAATAAAAATATATAAATAGAAAATTATCTATTATATAAATAATAATCTTTAATACAGTTATAAAACACATTCTTTTTTTATTCATTCAAACAATTGATAAAAAAACATACTTTATTACAATCTCCATGTTACCTGCAAATTAGCACATACAACTTTTTTGTTCCTATATAAATTCTATCTAATACTAATTCCAATTAACTAATTGAGTTAGAATAAAAAAAAAAATTGGATTAGAATTTTGATTGAAAGGTGCAAATTTTAAGATTTTTTTAATCTAATCATCCAAAATGGATTTAACAATTTATCTCCTAATAAACTCCTTCCAATAAGGCTCCAACTAAATGCTTCTCTTCAACACCAACTTCAACTCCTCTCATTTGTACTCACCTTCACTTACACCACAATATCCAAAAAATACTTTCAAAACCAATTATAATAGAGAAATTAGTAGCAAGATTAAAAATCCAACAAAATACATTAAATATTCTAAAACAATAATCATCAACCAAACCAAATATAAGAATAACTCCTAACAAATGTACCAATCTAAGTTAACTAATTAATACGCCTTTCAAATATGTTCTATAATTTTAGTGTATTAACTCAACTAACATGGAAAAATTCAACATAATACAAATAAATTTATTTATTTATTTATTACTTGAATTTTTATTGATAAAATAAATCAATAATAAAGAAGATGATGATGATGCTATTATTGTGGCCTACCAATAGGATTTACCAACTCCCAACAGCAAAAAGATGACAACTCCACCTACTTGGATGCTCCATGGCCAGCCTCCATTCAACCTCGACATTCCTTGGCCAACCTTGACGACTTGCCTCATATGACATTAACACTGTTCTGTTGTACTTTTACTCGCCTCGCTTGTCCTCAATACTCCTTCATTCGGCCTCAATGCTCCGTTGCACACTACCATTCACTCCTTCATTCGACCTCGATGCTCCATTGCACGCTGTCGTTCGGCCTCACTAGCCTCACGATCTTTTTTTTTCGCTGCCGGCCTACAACCTCATGTGCTCAATACCCAACCAGCCTACCTACACTCCATTGCATGCTGTGGGGCCACAGGCCATAGCACTGCAGGGTTTTTACCTTGTGCTGCAACCAGTTCGCCATGCCATCCGTCCCTATTTTATTTTAATCCCTAAATATCTAAAGAGCCTAATTTTTTTCCTTCAGAACCTTCTAATCAATATGACCAACATTTTCACATTTTTTTCCACATTCTTTGATATTAAATTTACAAAAAAACCACATAATACAATCATCAATTGTATTATCTTAGTAACCACTAATACCATCACTAATTATCACCTACTACTAATCCTACATTCACATTATCTTGAACAACATTTACATTACATGCCATCATTATTTTTTATTTTCTATTTTTTAATCTAATACAATAGTTATATTCTAAATAATTCTATCTACTCAAATTTTGGGCTCATAAAAATATTTAATATCATAATTTAATTATAATTAATTATTAATATCAAAATAAATAATTTTTCCTATAATTTATCCTATTTAATTATACCAGAATATACTTTTCTATAATTCTATCATTTCTTTGTACTATTTACTCTAACTATACTGTGAGTCAAATTTTTTGGCTTACACCCCTCTCCCATCTAATAGAAAAAATGCTCTCTATCATTTCCTTTTCTTTTAGATTTTGATACTTTTCAAATATAAAGACATTTTCTAGAGAAGATGTAATATGCAATGACACAAGCTTTTAACATTTTTATTATTGTCAAAAAATAACTCTTCTTTTTGAATTGTAGCACACCTCGTCTCAAGTTCACCTATGAGCCAATTCACGAGCGCTTCTGTCTTGCCCTCAGTTGCACCCAACTGATCTCAGGTAACAACTTCTCTGATTTTAGGTACTCTCCGAGGATCCTATCTATGGGGCTATGCATGGTGATCTCACCTTCAACGCACAAATGCCAATGAACCCACGCTGGACAATAAAATCACACCATCATCAATCACAACTCGATGGCAACAAAAAAGAGGTTACTACACACAAAACTTGCTTGGCAAGGGTTCAACAGAAACAAAACAAACAAGCAAAATATTTTAGCAGCATATAAAGTGTTGGTACCTGTTTAACCGTGTTTCCTGCATCATGAAGCTCCACTTCGTTGAATAGGTTCTTTCTGGAGTGTTTGCATGTTCCACACTGATGGAAATGACCGTCAAAATCAAATGCATCGTAAGTCACTTCCGTAAACGTCTTATGGTCTCGGCTCTCAGATCTTCGTCCAGGGGGTTGAACAGGCCGTTCCAGTCGTCGGCGCCTTGGAGCTCCCTCCGCTGGTGCCCATTCTGGCCACGTGCCTTGGAGGAATCAATGTATTGTGTGTTCCTTTCACACCAGGTGGAGCGAATGCCACATCATCGATCTTAGCAGCCATGATGAAGATTATCCAGCAAAAGATTCCATCGACCCGCAAATGAAATAGCAGCAAACTAAACATCAGAGTTCTGCAACGGTCCCAAAATCAGAAGAAGACATGAAAACTATTAATCTTTGCCTAAATCACTACGATTTCACACTTCAGTCACCTTCCATTAAAACATGGTCGGAACATGGTACACTAACAACTCACTCTCTCAAGTAGGTTGCAACAGGTTTCCGTGACCCCAGCATCCCTCACCATACCTCATCACCAGTAATCACCACATGAGCAGACGCCATCTTTAAAATGGTGAAATCGATTAGCATCCCTCACTATGATCTCTCGTCCCTCCACCTTTGAGATTAACTTAGTTGCTCCATGACAATCGGTGCACACCCGAAGGTTCTTGAATACACGAATAGGATTTCCAGGGGGTGTATGCATCAGCCCATACACAATTGCCAACTTCTCACTGTGAGAGCAAATATCAAGTTCTTTGTCCTTCATGTTCTTGTTCTTCAGCACTAGCCGGGTATCAGGAATGTACCCTTCAGCCTTTATTTTTTCAATCACTTTGTCCTTATTTTCATTTATCTCCTTGCATTCTGGATGAGATGAGTCGGCTACCAAAAAATCATGAATCTTGTTATCGACTTCGATCCAGCTACGTCCTGGCTCCTTGCGAATCCCTCTCTCGCGCATCATAGTCCGCACCCATGATACCATGTCCCACTTTCCAGCTTCAGCATAGATGTTGGAAAGGAGAACATATGTAGCAGCATATTTCGGATCCAATTTCAGACGTTCTTTCGCAACAAGTTCGCCCAACTCTACGTTACCATAAGTTCTACAAGAACCAAGCAGGGCTCCCCAAGTTGCTTCATTAGGTTCAACTGCCATGTTATCAATGAAGAGCTTTGCTTCCATCAAGTGTCCTGCCCGCCCCAGGAGATCCACCATGCAGGTACAATGAGACACATCAGGTTCGATGTCATAAACTTGTGTCATAGCCAAATACTGGGAACGACCTTCATCAACAAGGCCTGCATGACTGCATGCTGACAGAACTGCTACAAATGTGACCCTATCAGGCTTCACACCGTGTGCAGTCATTCGTCTAAAAACCTCCAAAGCGTCCTGCCCAAGACCATGTTGTGCCAAGCCATAAATCATCGAATTCCATGATACAACATCGCGCACCTTCATTCTGTCAAACACCACTCGTGCATCATCAATGCTACCACTCTTTGCGTACATGTGAACAAGTGCATTGCCCACACGCACGTCAACCTCAAGCCCTGCATTTAAGGCATGCCTGTGAATCTTCTTCACCCACTCCAATGTCCCCTCACTTGCACATGCGTTCAAGATGCTCAAAAAAGTGATTGCATTTGGCTTACAGCCCTCTGTCTGCATCTGAAGAAACAGATCATATGCTTCATGCCCACGCCCATGTTCTGCAAATGCGCTTATCATCGCATTCCATGATGCAACATCGCGCACCTTCATTCTGTCAAACACCACTCGTGCATCATCAATGCTACCACTCTTTGCGTACATGTGAACAAGTGCAGTGGCCACACGCATATCAACCTCAAGCCCTGCATCTGAGGCATGCCTGTGAATCTTCTTCACCCACTCCAATGCCCCCTCACTTGCACATGCGTTCAAGATGCTAACATAAGTGATTGCACCTGGCTTACAGCCCTCTGTCTGCATCTGAAGAAACAGATCATATGCTTCATGCCCACGCCCATGTTCTGCGAATGCGCCTATCATCACATTCCATGATACAACATCGCGCACCTTCATTCTGTCAAACACCACTCGTGCATCATCAATGCTACCACTCTTTGCGTACATTTGAACAAGTGCAGTGCCCACACGCACATCCAACTCAAGCCCTGCATCCAAGGCATGCCTGTGAACCCTCTTCACCCACTCCAATGCCCCCTCACTTGCACATGCGTTCAAGATGCTCACATAAGTGATTGCATTTGGTTTGAATCCTTCCTGTTCCATTTGTAACATAAGTCGATATGCTTCCTTGCCATTTCCACTTTGTGCGTAAGCTCCAATCATCACAGTCCAGGAGATGATATCATGATTCATCAGGTTATCAAAAATACGCCTTGCCTCGTTGATGGACCCACACTTTGCATACATCCTAAGAAGGGCAGTCCCCACCCGCACATCTGATTCAAGCCCACCATGTCTAATGCATGCATGAACTTCTTTGCCCCATTTCAACGCGGACAAACTGGCACAAGCCTTCAAGATGATCATGTAAGTACCCGCATTTGGCTGCACACCTTCGTGGCACATTTCCCTAAAAAGTCTCATTGCATCCTCGGCATGCTTGTGCTCCACATAACCTGCGATCATGGTATTCCAACTAGCACCACTCTTTTTAACAAGTGCATCAAACACACAGCGTGCCTCCTGCAATCTCCCACATTCGATGTACAAATGCAGGAGGTTGTTCATCACATGTGCGTTTTGTTCCATTCTGCTTTTGATGATGCAATCATGAACCTGCTTGGCTGCCATAAGGTCTTTTTGCTTCAAGCACCGCTTCAAAACTTCAACATACATAAAAGAATCTGTAATAAGGCCTCGTTGCAGACGGTTCATCAGAACCACAATCGCTTCACTCAAGGTATTCGCAGTTTGCACATGCATACTACTACCACCTTGCGCAATTTGACCCAACACTCTCGCACTTTCACATGCAGTGGCTAATTTTCCATCGTTGCCCTTGGGTTGCCTAGTTCATCAACAGATTCAGCATTAGAGCAACCTCAAGCAGAAACCACCAATACACAAAGTAAACAATGCAAAGCAATTGATGTACTGTACAGAAAAGTTGCATACATGCATCCTCAGCATACATCACAATCTTCACATTTCTACCACAAAGAGCAATCCCACCAGACGTGCAATTAAAAAAGCAAAGAAACACGAGCAAGAGCGGCACAATCCAAATCCTCAACATAACTCAAATCCCAGATTTAGGTTGCACTGCTTTCCTTATCATTACAGATTAACATGCTCGTGCTAATACCTTTTCCCTTGTGCAGCGCCTTCAGTACATTTGGTGGTACATGTAGCATAAGATTGCAATCCCACCTGAGCCACGGGTTGGAACTTCACCCATTCTGGAGTAAAACAACCATCTATCCAAAGCGCTTTCCCTGTCACTTTATGTTTCAAGTCAGGTGACCTCGGATTCCTCTACACAAACCACCCAAGAATCAGATATAGGAAAACCTGACTAATACTTACTAATCTTTCCTCAACAGTTGACAATCCAGGAGTACATCTTTCTAACTACAACGATCGACCCCAAGCATGCCAGAAACAGAGTCATGGTGATACCTTATGAATCCTGTTGTCCCACCACTGAGAAGGACCCGCAAAGTACTCCCAGAGTTCATCAATCGTCTGCGAATTCTCTGCAACAAACTTCATCCATGTCGGTCCATCTTTCCAGAAGGGACGCATAATAGTTTTTAAATAATATCTCATGATTTGCTGAATTGTAGAAGAGGTGGATTGATTGAGTGGTTCTAACTCTTTAGAGCTCAGACCGTTCCCAAAAACATCTCCTCAAAGAGTGAAACAAAGCTGACTTCCAAAAAACGCTAAAACTTGGGTGCAAACGACACAATTCACCTTCAGATTGACGAGAAGAAGGATCGTCAGAGGTGGATGAGAAGCTCCAAGGAAAAGATGCCCACAAGTCAAACCTACGCCCCAGCAGCAGTGAAGGCAAGCCACCTCTCGCTCTTCCAGCTCCCTGGTGCAACATTTTAACCTTCAGGTACCTATCAATACATTATCAAGCTAGGAACTGAGAGACTCATCAAGCATTCGAGACAGAGTAAGACATAAGTAGAATATAAAGCATTTGTCACTATCTGGGCAACTAGTAACCTAAACCTTCAACGGAATTTCAAGCTCTCGAGAAATTTTGAAGACCCACTGCAGCTTTGATTCATGGTTAAAAATAAAAATGTGGCAGTTTGACACATATTCTTCCGTGCATTTAATAATTCAGCAACACATTACAATTTTGCGCAAACGTAAAAACTCATGCCCACTGTAACGCCCCAGCACGATGGCTTTTGTGCAAAATCAATACTGATAAACAGTAATCAAAAGCCTGTAACACAATTGATTTTTAAAAAAATTAAAATACTGATAAACAGGAATCAAAAATTAAATACTGATAAACAGGAATCAAGACCTTAAGAGGGTTAGCTTTAAACACAATCGAGAACTAATGAAGGAGCCAGATAATTACTTTGTGAGTTCTTTACTAATGAAGAAATTACCATCTCTAGTGTGACAAGAATGGCAAGTATAAAATTACATCCAACCCACAACCACACTGTCTGCAACATCCTGGAAGGCAAACTCACGGGGGACTAAACAGCTCTATTGTCTACAGAATGTGCATTCTGGAGATATTTTTCCAAAAAAAGAAAAAAAAGAAAAAGCAAAGATTGATCTCGAACCTGCGGGTAGCTTGACCGCTCCGCAGCAAGCGCCAGATGCACGCTGAAGCTAGAGCGCTGCACGGCCCGAAGCTCCTCCTCGCAGCATTTGCAAGCCTCCTCCGCGGTCAGCACCACAAGCACCGGCTCCCCTGCTCTGATAAAATATCGGATTCCCTCGGAATACAATGCGATAATTGCAATCGCGTCGCTGCAACCCACGAGAAGGCAACCCAAACGCTGTACAATACGCATTAATGTGCCGCTCAAAGGGCAGTGACGTTCCGAGGACAAACATGAAAGGCAACCCGGAACGAAATGGGCTGCGAATGGGTGTCCGCTGGCCCCTCCTCAGCACCAAGTCCCATGCAGAAACAGGGGTAAAGCCTCGAGGTAATTACCCCGCGTTACCCCCGTTTCTGCCGTGGGAGAAGCTGCGGGAGGAGCGGGCTGCCTGCGCTCCGACTCCCCACACGGCCGCCCTCGGCTTGCCTGCGGCGCCGAGCTCGGACAAGGCAGCCCCGCCGCGTTGCCCGGCGGCCGCGGCTGTCAGCCCTGGCCCGCCACAAACCGGACAGTCCAGGGGTCTGTCGGCCTGCAGGCCCCCCGAAACTGTAAGTTGGGACCTTTTGAGGATTTTAATAAAACTTAGTCCCTGAGAGAGCTGTGTGGGTTTTCAGGGCTGTGAGTGCTGTGAACATTTTCGCGTATATACAACCATGTACATTCAGCTAAAGAAGCGTCATACACAAGCTAGAGACTCATTGCAGTGTGTTAAATTCAATATTGAGTCGTGAACATTATCATGCAGAAATTCTAGCTAACTAGGTAAGCCATCACAATTTAGCTGGCTACACCATTCCTACGACTATTTTGGACACCATTTTATTCAAGAATGCTAGTGTACCTTGGCAGCTAAGGTGCAGATGCAATATATCCTTGCAAGGGATATCTGTAAAACATGTCTATACACTCATGAGTATTAAACTAGGTTCTCTTTAGCATATGCCTCAGAATCTCATTTCTATTGACCATGATCTCTGTTTACTAAAAGCTTGAGATGAACCTTGCTTCAAGTGGTTTCATTGTGGCTTCAATGCCCTCAAGCATTGATGCCAATTTCTAAAGAAGAGTTGTTCAGTGATGCAGGAGGCTTGATTATGCATCCTGGAGTTATACACCACGTTCCTAAAACTCGTAATTGGAGGGTTTACTCAACCCAGATAGAAATCAGACATACATATGATGATTTGATCAGGAGCTTTGCGGCGTGGATGATCGAGCAAAGACGGAGGTCGCAAGGGCCTTCAGTCGTCGAAATCTGAAAATGACAATTGTGGTGGTTCACATACAAGACTCTAGCATTAGCTTCGAGGATCCCTTTCATGATTTTTAACACCATATTGATGACGCGTTCACATCCGATTCTAGCATTGAAACTGAACCCTAACCTCTACATCTTCCAATCTTGCTACATGCCGGGTGAGGGCAAAATAGGGAAGAGATGTGCGACATGTGCATGCAAGGTGATGCAAAGAGGAAGAAGGTGCAACATGCAACAAGGGGCAGGAGGATGATGTTGCGAGGGACACGGGAAAACAATGGAGGTGAGGAAGGATATGCGAAAGGGCAGGACGAGGAGGCAGGACGAGATAGGGCAAATGTCAAGGGAGGTTTGGGAAGACTTGCGGTAAGCATGCACAGCATAACGGGTCCACTCAATTGTAGGTGAGGCTGACTAGGGAGGGGATGGGTGGGACTTAGTGCTGAGGCTGGCCCACGGCAGGGCTGCCAGGCCGAACCCGGCCCGATCTATTGCACGGCTGCAAGGCTCGGCTCACAATGGGGCTGCAGGCGTGGAGCAATGGGGCAGGACTACCTTGTCCGTCCTGCCCTTTCGCATATCCTTCCTCACCAAATTTCAAAACCCTTTTAATTTAATCTTAATTTTTAAAGCAATTTCATTAACTAATTAGTTCCTAAAGGAGCAAATTTAGCATTTATAGGCTGGCAATTGTAATGAAAAAAATTTAAAATATTTTTTGATTTTTTAAATATATATATATAATCTAGAAGGCAAGCCAAATTTCACAATCTTTTGATATTTTGTTGAAGAAGAAATAAAAATTTTGTAGCTATCCTCATTTCAAAAAAAACATAGTTTTATGACATATAATGGAATAAGTTGTTGCAACTATCATGATGTTGTTTAAATTTAAGATAAAATTGTTTAAGATCTAAAACTCTAGTGCCATTGTAAGAGCTATTGATAGATTTCCAAAGTCCTTCCTTTGAAAAGATAGCCTTCATTCTTAGATCAACAAGGTTGCAAGTTCCATAGTTTGTACATTTAGTTTTTTTTTAGAAAATAGATCACTATAGTTTCATTAATCATAATTTAATATATAATATATTAGCATAGGTGGAGATTGAAGCCATTCAAAAATTTAAGAAGATAATAAAAATAAGAATTTTTTTTTGAACCATTGTAGAGAAGAAATTTACAATAATTAATGAATATTTGGATAAGTAGAACATATTTTTATAAAACAAAATATATAAGGTATTTTTCATACTTTCTCTTTCATCTTCCAAAATAACACCATTCAACCAACAATCAAAAATTATATTAGTTATTAGGTACCTTATATATAGATATTCAATATTTTTATAAGTTCAATCACTAATACAATAAAATATCATCATATCTACTATTTAATTATAAATATTTTTTTATTAAAGACACATTTTTTAGAACCTACTAAAATTTTCTAGAAAAAAATTTAAAAACATTCAAATTTTTTTTAAAAGATTCTAAAATCTTGAAAAAAGTTCTAATAAAGCTTTTTTATAGATAGAAATTACTTGAATTTTTTTTAAATAGTTAAAATATTCAATAAAATAATATTGACTATAATAAAATAAAATTAAAGCAATTAGTAGGCTTGAATTTATTAGATAATAATTATATAATTATTGTATAATCATCATTATTAAAGTAAGAATCCATCTTATATAATTTTAAAGGTTTTTTTTGGATTCAAATGAATGTATTTAAATTACTATTCATAAATAAATATTTTTAAATCATACCAAATTAAATCATTATCAATATAATTTTATTATACAAATTTTACATCAAAATAACTTGAATATATTGTGAATTAGATATATTTATTAAAATAATATTTATCATATTGTATTTTTAATTATCCTCAAAAATACTATAAATCTTTTTTATCATAGTCTATTATAGAAAAATAAGATTTAGAATAAGGTTAATGACCAACGTAATAAATATATATATATATATATATATATATATATATATTTTTTCTTGTCCACTGTAAGTTCAATTCCTATCTAAAAGTTCATATCAGAAGAGGGATTTGAATTCCTATTGTTGTGATGTAAATACATATATATATATTGAAATATAAAGAAAAAATATGAAATTAAAAGAAAATAAGTATGAAGAAGGAAATAAGGAATCAAAGAAAATAAAAGAATGATAAAATATGATGTTGGATAAACACTATATTTTTATGATGATAATCACAATTTGGGATGAATAATCATCCTGTATCTTGAGATGAGAGCATCTTGTCACTTGTGAGTAGAGGCTATGATTCTTTTTTTGCCTATTAAATCACTAGCAGAGCCAAGTTATTTATATCAAATTAATTTGTTTTCCTGGGAAATCAAATCCAGGTTGAGAAGGATGAAATATCCTTTACTAATTGAACTGCTATGATGACTTGGTGATATAAACTGGAATCAAAACTCTTTTATGAAAGTTCTAGCTTGTAGAATCAAAAAGGATTTATCATTATTTTTCATTTTCTTCTTATTTTTATTATCTTCCATACTTTATTATAGGTTTTAAAGGCTTTAAGATCCACTTTGAAGTAATATTAAGTTTATTCTTAAGATCTTTTATTATAAGATTTATTTTATTTTACTTCTTATTTTATTTTATATGTAAAGTTTATTTTTTTAATGTTTGGACAAGTATTTTTAAAAATTAGTCTAAATTCAGCCATCTCTAATTGTTATAATTCTATCTTGATAGATATAAAGATAGAATGATAGATTTTAAATTGGAAGTAATTTTTATAGAATAAAAATGAGTGGAATCTTGACTTTTTTTGCATATGGAGATATTTTAAGTGCAAAGGAGATAAGCTTAGTCGACTTCTATGGTTGCCATTGAATGAATTGACATGGAAGATCAAATTGGATGAAGAAATTTCAAACAACATCTTGGATGGATGTTGGATGGATAAAAAGAGGGTTTTTTGAGCTTGGAAGAGGTGGGAGGCGACTAAGAAGAAGGGAGTTCAGCATTTGAAGTGCGGATTTGGAGAGAGCATGTTGTGAGGTGTAGTTTTTGTATAAGAAACATAAAATTTGAGGGTTTTATGAGGGGGTTATAAAGATTTAAAATTGGATTGTTAAAAATGTATCTATTGTCATCCTTTTGTAGATAAATGAAGTTTTGAAAGGATTTTTAAGGATCGGATCATAGGGTTTGAAAGTTTGTTTGTTTGGCTATATCTTATATATAAAAATCACTAAGATCAAAGTTATATTAAGAAAATAATGATTATATGAAGTTGAATTAATTATATTATGGTTTAGATTTAACTTAATCTTTGTGAGGGCTATGGATTGAGCAATATTTTAAGATTTAGAGTGAATTGGGAATTAAATTTTATATAGATATAGATTTTAATATAAAAAACTTACATATAAAAATATGGTATACTACTAGATTTTTGGCAATATCTAAAGATCAATAAATAATCAATAGTTAAAACTTGTTGTGCTAGTTGTTAAGAGCACATCAATACTTCATGTAAAATTTTAGTAGATTTTAATAGTTAGATTAAGAGTTATAGGTTGATGAAATTTGGAAAAAATTCCCCTCCTACGGGTGAATGAGGGTATAGAGTATTTTGATATAGTTGAGTGTTTTTTGTGAAATAAGACTTACGTATCGGGTGTAATAGCCCTAAAAGAAAAACTATTATAAAATTTTGAGGATTTTCTTATTTTAGATCTTGATTGAGTATTTAGTTGTAGCCAAAAGCCTAGCGCTTTCTTGAGGCAGATTCTCTCTACTATGACAACATCATCTCCATCTTCCTCCAATATCTCACTAGCAATTTTTTATAAGTGTAGTATATAGCATGGATTGTCAATTATGTTTACAAGAACTAGATGCCATATTGTTATGTATACCATTGTCATGGACATATTCACTAGAATATTATAGAATTTAATGGTAGTTTGTAAAAGCTTCTAGAGTAGATAGAAGCTCTTCAAGAAGCTTCCCAAATTGGTAGAAAATGCTAGAGAAACTTCTTAGTTGGTAGAAGCTACTTTCAAGTACATAGAAGCTTTTCAAGAAGCTTCATACGACCTTAAAAGCCATTTGAGAAGCTTCCTATCTAATAATATATATAAGAGTCAAGGCTGAAAGGTTCTTCAGTCTTGACAACACATCTCTTGGAGCTCTAGTTCACCTCTCTGGTATTGTTCTTGTATACATCTGATATAATCCAATTCCTCTGAGTTTTTCTAGAACTTCTTGTTTAGATTTTCAATCTGTATTTTGCATCCGTTGTCATGATGAAACGTGACTATTAGATAAAAAAGTGAGGAAATAGTATATTATAGAAGATCTTAGTTCAAAATATTATAGCAAATTATCTTAGAAAAATAGATAATAGTAAAAAGGAAGTAAAATTTAATAGATATTAATGCTGCTATTTTTACCAATGAGCTTCTATTTATTTTGTAGGGCCATAAGTAAGGCAAAATAAAGTAGATTAGGAAATAAAATAATATAGGTATATATAGGAGGGAATTAAAAATAGGTTTTAAAAATATTTACTACAAAAATCTTGAAATAGATATTCAGAAAGGACTAGTTATAGCTAGGATCAAAATCAGACCGCGAGGCACAAAACCATGTACTTATGGCGGGTCAAGGGCTTTTGGTAGATCGAAAGGTGGAATTAGAGAGCAGACTAGAGGATCTTTCTTTGAGCATTAGCTAGAAGTGATTTGAGGTGGTAATAACTTTATAATGGCTTTGCAAAGTCAAGATTGATTTTGGTAACTTTGATTTTATGAAATATATTGGGATTTATATTTTTGAGCATTTTGTGAGATTGGTCATAGATCTATAGGTGACATTTTGTAGGTTGGTGCATACAGTAGTGCTTGTAGATTGTTGTTAATTTGAAGTTGATCTAATAGTTCAATCAAAGATTATTAAAGTTTATGTGGGTTGCAATCTCAGAAATTGGAAATTGAGGGTCAGTTAGGTTTTTCAAGATTTCTAATAATCTACCAATTGGATTAGAATGAAATTTATATGTAAATATTAAAGTTTGACCAAGATTGATTAAGATTTTAGAATTTGTTAGGATTTGATCAAGATTAATTAAGATTTAATTAGGATTTGTTTTAGAATTTGTTAAGATTTGATCTGGGTTGAGTTGGATTTAGTTAGGATTTGTTTTAGGATTTAATAAGGTTTGATCAAGGTTAATTTGGATTTAGTTAGGATTTGTTTTAGGATTTGTTAAAGTTTGATCAAGATTGATTAGGATTTAATTAGTATTTTTTTTAGGATTTGTTAGGATTTGATTAGGATTGATTAGGATTTTGTTAGGATTTGTTTTAGGATTTGTTTTAGGATTTGTTTTAGGATTTGTTAGGATTTGTTTTAAGATTTACTAGGATTTGTTTTAAGATTTACTAAGATTTGTTAAGATTTATTTTAAGATTTATTAGAATTTGTTAGGATTTGATCAAGGTTGATTAGAATTTAATTAAGGTTTACTTTAAGATTTATTAAGATTTGATAAGAGTTGACTTGGATTTAATTAAGATTTGTTTTAAGATTTGTTAGGATTTGATGAGGATTGATTAGAATTTAGTTAGGATTTATTTTAGGATTTAACTAGGATTGATTAGGATTTAGTTAGGATTTATTTTAGAATTTATTAAGGTTTGACCACGATTGATTAGAATTTAGTTAGAATTTGTTTTAAGATTGTTAGGGTTTATTTTAGGATTTATTTGGATTTGATCAAGGTTGATTAGGATTTAGTTAAGGTTTGATTAAGGACTATTTAGAAATTGATTAGAGAAATTAGGACTAATTATTGTTGCATATTTTCTTTTTATCTTTCACAATCAGGTGCCCGGAGCATTCGCAAGCAAAACTTCATGACATATGACACCGTAACAGTTTGTAAAGACTATCTTCACCTCAATATCAGAGCTTGATTGTTCTTGTTAGAGAGTGGATTAATCCTCTTTTTAAAGGTATAGTAGCGATTTAAAGGTTGCGGATTATCTTCTTCTAAATTAATATTTTTTCTATCACAATATTGGAGCTTAATTCTTTGAGGTAGAGAGTGGACTACTCCTCTCCTTGGAGATACTTGAGCATTCTAAGGGTTGCAGATTATCCTCTCTTGCACTGGTATTGATTCCTTCTTCTTTACTTAGCATGGCTGGTAGAGAAGATGTTAACATCGTACAATCTTTTAAGTCACAATTAGATGCAATCATCAATGCCGTTAATGCTCTAAAGATTAGAATCATTGAAATTAAAGGAAATTTTGCTAAGCTTCCTAGAGCTACAAGAGTAGGAATGGCTCAGACTACATTACAACCACCTTAAATCTCTCTAGCTAGTGAAGTATTGCCATCTATATCTCAATGTGAGAATTTGGTTACATCGCAATGCAAAGAGCCTCGAGTTAGCTTTTTAGAGAAGTTTGATGGTACTCGATCAAAATTTTGTGGCTTTGTAAACCAAGTTTGGTTGGTAGTATTCTTGTAACCGGAATACTATTCAATCGAGGAGTTGCAAGTTGGATTAATGGAGACATTGATTACTACACAAAATTTGTCTTAGTTTGCCTCTCTATTTGAAAAAAGGTCTTCTATTTTGAGTAATTTTGAGACTTTTCTAGAAGCATTTGAGGAGGCATTTGGAGAACGTGATAAGGCTTGGTAGGCAACCACTAAGATTTATTTTCTATATCAAGGATCATGCTCTACATCTATTTATGCATAAGACTTCAGTCAACTTGCTTGTGATATTTACTGGAGAGAAGAAGCGTTGATGAATCAATTTTATTGGAGACTCAGAGACGATGTGAAGAATTTATTGCTATCTCTACCTAATCCTCAAACACTCAACGAAATAATCAGTCAAATAATAAAGTGTGACAATTGGCTTTTTCAACAATGTCAAGACCATTATTCTAGAGATACATCGTATCCACGACAAAATCAGTTCTATTCGGTTGCTCCTATCAAGAGTGTAAAAGCTCAATCTAAAATGGAAGATATACAAATTGATGCAGTACGTTTTAAGCCCCTCATAGCTAAAGAAAAGAAGTGATGATTTGAGCAAAACTTATGCTTATATTGTCAAGAGGTAGGCCATAAAGCTAGAAATTGTTTGAAGAAACAAAGCCTCAAACAACAAGACTCAGGAGTACAAGCATGTAGGAAAACAAGGACACCAACCATAATAGGGACCATGCGGTTGGACATCTCAACATTCCAAATTAATCAAGGTTTCTTTTTCTGAGCTCAACCTTCTTGTTGCTTTATGGTATCCTTATTTTTTGGTATTCAAAAATTGCAAGCCGATGCTCTATTAGATTTAGGAGCATCTACTTGTTTTTTAGATGAAGAGTTTACCAAGCTTTGCAAATTTTTTACTTGTGAAGAAACCAAAACATGTCCATGTAGAAGTCATAGATAGACAACCTTTGTCTTTTGGCGATGTTACCTATGAAACTAAACCGTTGAGAGTATGTCTTGAAAATCATGAAAGTAGCATTGTGTTTAATATTATCAAGATTCCTTCATGTCCAGTCATTTTGGAGCTATCTTGGCTTGATAAATATAAACCATTGGTAGATTGGAGGTTATAAAAAGTGACATTTCAAACAAACCCCTTGAAGGTAGAACCTGCCAAGATAATGTCCACAAACAAATCTTTGTTCATAGATGCAAGGACCTTCATGAAAGAAGCCAAACATAATACACCTCTTGTCATCTTTGCAACGCTAGCTCGAGAAGATGCAACTTTGACTTTGATTATTCTGGAGCAGTATGAAGAATTTAAGGATATTTTTGAGAAAAAAATATTGACATGCTATCAGAGCATCAACCGTATGATTGTGCTATAAATCTCTAAGAGGGAACGCAACCACCATTTGGCCCAATCTATAATTTATTACAAGACGAGCTCTCAATATTAAAAGATTACATCGAAGAAAATCTTTCAAAGAACTTTATTCGACATTCTAAATCTCCAGCAGGTCCACCTATCCTCTTTGTGAAGAAAAAAGATGGCTCATTACAAATATATGTGGATTATCAAGAATTGAACAAGATCACCATGAATAATTGATATCCATTATTATTAATATTTAGACTTTTGGAGTAACTTTGTGAAGCCAAAATATTCACCAAAATAGATCTTTGTGAAGCCAAAATATTCACCAAAATAGATCTTTGTGAAGCTTACAATCTTGTACAAGTAAAGGCGGGAGATGAATGGAAGATAGCATTTCGAACAAGGTATGGACATTTTGAATATAATATCATGCCTTTTGAATTGACCAATGTACCAGTTATATTTTAACATTTGATAAATGATGTTTTACAAGAGTACTTAGATAAATTTGTTCTTTGTTATCTCAAAGAAATTTTGATCTATTCCAAGAATATTCACAAATATGAGGGTCATGTGAAATTGGTGTTACACAAAATTTGGGATGCAGGATTATATACCAAATTAGAAAAATGTGTATTCCACCAGCCCAAGGTTTCTTGGATATATTATTTTGGATGATGGATTGTTGATAGATCAAAAGAAGATTCAAGCAATAACAGATTGGATATTATCAAAGATGGTATAGGACGTGCAATGTTTTCTTGGGTTTGTCAATTTCTATTGCATTTTCATCAAGAACTACTCACAAATTATAGTCCCATTAATGTGATTGACATCAAAGGACAAGCTTGAGTGGAATATCCAAGCATAATAAGCTTTTCAAGAATTGAAGTTGGCATTTACAACAGCTCCCATCTTAGTACATCCGGACTTCACAAAGGCCTTCTGTTTGGAGATAGATGCTTTTGACTTTGTACTAGTAGCTGCATTATCATAGATGGGGAAGGATGATAAACTTCACCTAGTTGCATTCTACTCAAAGAAGTTTTTGGCAGCAGAAATTGTGAGGTAAAAATAACCCCCCCTAGTGGAATACCTTTTTTATCCGCAAGTCTTAATTACTTAGGATTTGGCTTTAAAAATAGCCACACATGTCAATCCAAATCCTACACCATGATGTTCTTGAGGTTGGAGGTGATTTTAAGTTATTTGGATAATGTTAGGATTTGTAGATGAGCTGAAATTATCTAATTAGCTTAAATTTAACCTTAAATAACTTCACTTAATCCTTTTTAGTTGACTAAATTCAATCCTAACTTGTGCTCTCTAAATTAGATTAATTGAAATTAATTAAATAATTATATTTTAATATTTAGTCTTAATAAATTAAATCATTAATAAATTATTACTATTCTTCTTTTCCTTTCCTTAAAACTACCATTTTCTTTTTTTTTACGTCTTCTCTTTTTTTTTACTTCTTTTTATTATTTTTATTATTATTATTATTATTATTTTCTTTCTTTTATCTTTTAAATTTCTTTTAAATATCAACCTCAAACACTACGACCCTCAAGCATAACATAAAACCATTGGTAAAAACCATGACATTCCATAAAAGCATCACGAGTTTAGGAATTTATACTTGCAAGGGGGCAGCAGACCCCCTGGAACTAAAACACAAGCCACATCCTACTCACAGCTTCTAATGATACAAAAAATATTTAATTTTAAAGAAGACTTCAATGAGCTTCACCTCCCGCAAAAATTACTTGGAAAACTCTTACCAATTAAAAGATATGAAGCTCTAAAATGGCTGCTCTTAAAACCTTCGGCCGCTGACCTCCTCGCACATGATCGGCCGCCACTCCTTCGTCTTTACTTGGAATATAGTGTATGATACACCGTTGGAAGAAAGACTCTAAGGTGCTCCTTGAATCCAAATCTCAGCCCCAAACTCTTGATATTTTGAGAGATCTTGCCCTTGAAAGTTGCTGCTTCCAACTTATGCGGCAGCCAACCCCCTTGGACTTCGACGACCACAGCTCCCTCTCTCTTGCTTCAATTCGCACTTGCATACTTTTTTTTAAAAGAAGACTTTAAGATATACTCATCTCCAAAGTCTTAGCTCCAAACTCGTTACCGTTTGAAAGACCTCGCCCTCCAAAGTCACTGCTTCTAACTTGTGCGGCAGCCGACCCTACTTCGACGGCCATAATTCTCTTAATACTTGTCCAAATCACCTGATTTTTTGTGCCTATGGAAACTAGACTTCTTAATCTACCTTTTCTTTAAACATCTTTCAAAGATCTTCTATATATTTTTAGAAATCGTACATCAAACATATAGTTGTTTTAACTACTACTTCTAACTACTTCCTCTCTCCCTACACACACCTTCTCTCTCTTTTTGCTCCTACCACACACTCCCACTATGGCCGCGAAGAGAAAGTGGAAGAGAGAGATCCCCCTCCCATGTGCACTATCCTAATCTTACTTCATCCTATCGTTGTCGTGGTAGAGAAAATCTGCCTCAAAAAAGCGTTGGGCTTTTAGCTGCAACTAAATACTCAACCAAGATCTAAAATAATAAAACCCTCAAATTTTTATAAAAGTCTTTCTTTTAGGGCTATTATACCCAATACATAAGTCTTATTTCACAAAAACACTCAAACTATATCAAAATATTATAAACCTTCTTAGAAATTTTTAGACAAAACTTCGTCTAGAAACTCAAGATATGGCAAAACCCATCACTATGAATAAAACGGCCTACTTACTGACTTGGAATTCAAACTATTACCTTTGAATCCTAATATCTCCTTCTTCAAAATTCCAAATGTAGAAATTCTTCTACATTAAGTGTAGAGCTTGAAATCACTTCTCTAGGCACACCTTGCAATCTCCAAAAGCTCTTATACAACTCCTCCAATCCTCAAAAGAGTGACAGTAGGTACAATTTGTACACCCTAACTTCAAGTGCCTACTTCTCCCTTATAAAAAATCCAAATCTCTTAATTTTTATACCAAACTTGTAGCTCAAAAAACAAACTTTCTAATCCTAGTCTTTGATTTTTGAATGGCCTCGTTAAAGTTGTCAAAATCCTTCTTCTTGTTGTAGGCAGCTTCCTTAAAGTTGACGAAACTCTTCTTCTTGTTGCACGCAACCTCCTCAAAGCCTATTGGGCATGGCCATTGACCAATAGGAATGAAGAACCTCACCTCTTATCTTCATTCATCCTCACTTTGTCTTCATTCTTCCAAATAGGCCTCTTAGTAGTTTAATTCTTCTTCTTTGGATTCCAATTGCCTCTCAAGGCTTAATACTAAATGTTTAGGTTCTATATAATTTAAAATCTATAACCAAACTAAGTAAAAATCTAAAATAAATTTTCTTATACCAATCCCCTTTAATTTATTTTACTAATCATTCTAATATATATCTAAACGTAAAAATATATTATGCATTTTGAGTGGATTTTATATACTATACACGATTACAATAGAACACCATTTCATTCATCCGGTTGGGCATTTCCCATCATCGGTTCTTTTTCCTAACCTCTTCTTTTCTTTTTAACTTTTTCTTTTCATTTATATTTATTTATTTATTTATTTATTCATTTAGTTTCCATAGAAGAATTACTACGATCTTAATCATTTTTTCTTTTTCAATTTAGTTTTTAATCCATGAATTTAGAATTTAATTAATCAATAAATTTTTAAGCCAGAACCACACTAATAATTTTTTAACAACCAGTCACGACCATAAAGGATTAATTAGTTTTTGTTGTGCTGGTCAATTTCCCTTCATGGTTGAAATAATTAACCATCAATAGTTTTGGTGCTTTTAGGAGTTAGTTACAACTTCCATTATTTTTTTCCTTCATGTCTTGAAAATACATAAGACTTTTGAAATTCTTTCTTTTTAATTTTTATAGTTTTTAGGCTTCCTAACCAAATTAATAATTTTTATATAAATATCCTAAATCTTCATGGGGGTCATCTAATTCAATTAACAATTTAGATGGCTATTTAAGACTAATTTCACCTAATAAGGCCTAAAGGCCTTTTTATTATAGTTTTTTACTCAAAATCCATACTATTGAATCTAAATGGCTTCATAACTTGCAACTTAACTAATTTATCAACAAAAAATAAAGAAGGAGCCAAACTTTTGGCTCACAGAAATCAACTATGAATCTCACAATAAGGAGCTGCTTGCGATAGTTGATTCTTTTCAAGAATGGCATCATTTATTAGAGGGTGCTATATACCCCGAAGACTATATATATAGATCACAAAAATTTAGAATATTTTACAAGAATTTGAGTTTTGAATCGTCGCCAAGCTCGATAGAACATGTCATTATCTTGATTTGACTTCATCATCACATATCGGCCAAGAAGACAACAAGGACTATTGGATGCATTATTGAGGAGATCATATCCAGCATCCAAGGTTGGAGATGTAACATTTGATCAATAATATACAACTTTGCTACAATCAGAATGGTTTCGTCTCTATACCACCTCTATGGTCATACCAATTGATATTGATTTTTTAAAACAAGTCCGTGGAGCATCAACTATAGACTCATTAGTTTGGAATGTGAAATAGCATTTTGACGAAGACAAGTTTAAGATTGAAGACTATTTATTATATTTTGAAGATCGGCTATAGATTTCGGAAGGATCAATTTGACTTTGTATTCTTTAATCTCGATATGACTTTCCAATCACATGTCACTTTAGATTCAATAAAACAATAGAGCTTATTTTTCGAGATTTTTGGTGGCTTCAAATGAAGAAGGTAGTGAAAAACTTTGTGTTATCATGTGACCTTTGTTCAAGATCAAAGAATCCTCAATATCACCTTTAGGGGCTCTTACAAAATTTGCTAATTCCAAAGCAACCATGGTCTTCAGTATCTATGGACTTCATCACAAATTTGCCACCTTTTGCAACATTTGATGCTATCTATGTGGTAATAGATCGGTTTACAAAGATGGTACATTTTATTATATGCAAAAAGACAACTTCTATTGAAGAAATAGCAAGACTGTTACTTGATAATATATATCGATATTATGGTTTACGGGATGACATTATTTCAGATTGAAGACCTCAATTTATATCCAAATTTTGGAGGTTATTTTTTGACATACTGAAAGTAGATATTAAATTTTCTTCTATCTTCCATCCTTAGACCAATGATCAAACAAAGCGAGTCAACCAAGTCTTGGAGTAATATATACGATATACAATCAATTATCAATAAGACGATTGGACTACATATCTACCATTGATAAAGTTCAAGTACAACAATTTGGTCCATGTATCAACCCAATAAATATCTTTCTTTGCAAATAATTGATATCATTTAAAATTTAATTTGTAGGATAGATCTAAAGATGAAAATCCAGTAGCTGCAGATCTTTCAAAGTATTTAATAGAGATTCAGACCACCTTGAATCTTCAGTTATAGGTAGCTTAAGATTCCTACAAAGCTTCTACAGATAAGTTTTGGAAAGATTCACTTGCTTTTTAAATTAAATGTAAGATTTGGCTCTTACGACAAAACATTAAGACCACTTGATCCTATGATAAGCTGGATTGTAGGAGATTGGAACCATTCTGCATTCAAGAGCAAATCAATCCAATAGCTTATCAACTGAAATTATCCACATCCATGAAGATACATCCAGTCTTTCATATTTCTCTTCTAAAAGCTTATAGCGGATCAACTTTACTAGGACAGATACAACGACCACCACCTTATGTTGAAATTGAGGACTATGTAGAATATTAGGTGAAAAAAGTCCTTGATTTGCGATAAAGATGGAAGAGGTTGAAATATTTAATTCACTAGTGTGGCTATGGTGTAAATGAGCAGACTTGGGAGCTAATAGAAAATATAACAAATGTACCACAAAAGGTATATGAATTCCATCGATGATATTCTGATAAACCAAAAGTTGGCCAGTAAGAAAATGTAAAGATGAAGCCTTCTCTGGAGGAATATATTAAATGGGATCTAGATTTTATCAAAATATAACTTGTTGCATTTTGCTTTCTTGTAATATCAAGATATCTAATCTTAGGGTGTATTTAGACATAGCTAATGAAGATGTGGATATTATGCTAGTGGTGCCATCTCAACCAAGTAGTCCATGACGTCGACCTCAAGATGAAGAATTAAAAGAGCCAAGAAGACATAAAAAAATACCAAGTAGCAGGTCACTCATGATTATCTTTGAAGTTGAATCAATTCATGAAAGTAGTGGCGAAGTGATATTTTCAGGCTGTTTCTACAATGAAGATACAGAAGTTTAGACATGGTTTCAAGTAGAAGGTGTTGGTTATTATTGGTGGCTACAAGGATCTATGAATCATTTGCCTTGTAAATGACAATTGGAATATATTTGCAGAGACAATGTGCCAAATCTTTGATTTTCTACGTTTATAAGGATACATCCCAAATGGCTTTTCAGAGACCTTGAAACTAGAAGAGGGGGTGATGTCACGGACATATTCACTAGAATATTATAGAATTTGATAGTAGTTTGTAGAAGCTTCTAGAATAGATGGAAGCTATTGAAGAAGCTTCTCAAATTGGTGGAAGTTGCTTGAAAAGCTTCCTAGATGAAAGCTCCTTAAGAAGCTTTCCAAATTAGTAGAAAATAGTAGAAAAACTTCCTAGTTGATAGAAGCTACTTTCAAGTACGTGGAAGCTTCTCAAGAAGCTTCCTATGACCTTAAAAGCTACTTGAGAAGCTTCCTATCCAACAGTATATATAAGAGTCGAGGCTGAATGGTTCTTCAGTCTCGACAACACATTTTTTGGAGTTCTAATTCACCTCTCTAGTGTTGTTCTTGTACTCATTTGATATAATCTAATTCTTCTTAGTTCTTCTAAAACTTCTTGTTTAGATTTTCAGTCTGTATTTTGTATCCGTAACAGATATAATACCAATCAGGTAAAAAGAGAGAAGAATGAATGCACAACTTCAATTAGTGGTGAAGGTAGAGCTTGAGAGATTGCTTCAAATAGGTTTTATAAAACCTGTGGAGATTACTGATTGAGTATCACCAATAGTTGGTAAAAAAGAAGAATGGTAAATTGGATGTATGTATGGACTACAGAAAATTAAATGCACACACACAAAAAGATTATTTTCCTTTGCTCTTCATCACAAGCATATTAGAATAGGTAGCAGATCATGAGTGGTATACTTTCATGGACAATTACTCAAGTTATAATCAAGTATCCATAGCTCCCAAATATAATATAGCCTTTACTATACCTTAGGGAATTTTTGTATGATATGTAATGCCATTTGGGTTGTGTAATGTGCCGGCCACATTTCAATGATTGGTTATATATATCTTTTCTAATTTATTAAAGAAATCTATGATAGTGTTCATTAGCAACTTTAATACTGAGTCAGAGAATGGCAACCATTTGACTTAGTGGAAGAGACTGTAGAAAGATGTCGTAAAGTAGAAATGGCATTAAACCTAGAAAAGACGTATTTGGCTGTACATTGAGGTGTTTTATTGGATTATGTAGTGAGTAAGAGTGGTAGAAAATCTAAACCAGAGAAGGTTAAAGTTATAAAGAATCTTAAATCTTTGATGAGCGTAAAAGAAGTATAATAGATGTTAAGCCATGTGAGTTGGTATCGAGAGCTAATCTTAGACTATACTACAATTACACTCCCTATTACCAAGTTGCAATAAAAACAAACTAAATTTGAATGGAACTAAGCTTGTCATAAGATATTTGAACTTTTGAAAAAGAGGCTAAGTTTGTATCTAGTATTGAGACCTCCAAAATAGAATATACCATTTCATGTTGTCGAGATAGAAAGAATTTGCCTCAAGAAAGCGTTGGGCTTCTAGCTGCCACTAATTATTCAACCAAGATCTAAGTATAATAAAACCTCCCAAATTTATATAAAAGATTTATTCATATGACTATTACATCCAATACATGAGTCTTATTTCATCAAACCACTCAAAACATAAGAAATACTTTAAAACCTTCATTCCCCCGTAAGAAGGGAATTTTTTCCAAACTTCAATGACCCATAACTTTTAATCCAACCGTCTAAATCCACTCCAAATTTACAAAAAGTAGTGATATATTTTTCAAAACTACCATTACAAATTTAAACTGTTGATTCATTATCAATCTATAGATATTGCCAAAACCCTAGCAGTAGCTTCAAACCCTTGTTTACAAACACTTGTGTATTAAATTCTTCATATCTCACAATATAAAAGTCTAAATACTATAAAACTTTTATATATAGCTTTTTAATATAATAATACATCTTTTAAGAAAGTTTGAAACAAAAACTCATCCAAAAACTAAAAATATAATAAACCCCATTACTATCAACAAAACGGCCTACTTATTGCCTTGGAGTTTAATCTGCTGTCTTTGATTTCCAATATCTCCTTCTTCAAAACTCCAAATGTAAATATTCTTCTATATTAAGTGTAGAACTTAAAATCTCTTCTCTAACCGCACCTCCCTATCTCCAAAAGCTCTCATACAACTCCTCCAATCCTCAAAAGAGTGACAATATGTCTCAAATTGATACCTTAATTTCAAATGGCTATAACTTCTTAACCCTAACTCTAAATCCTCTAATCTTTGTATACAAATTGTATCCAAAATCCTAAACTTTACAACCCTACCTTTTGATTTTCTAATCCTCTCCTTGAAGTCGCCGAAACCCTTATTATTGTTGCAGGCAGCCTCCTCAAAGCCCATTGGGCATGACCATTGACCAATAGGAATGAAGAACTTCACTCCTTGTCTTCATTCATCCTCACTTTGTCTTCATCCTTTCAAATAGGCCTCTTAGTAGTTTTATTCTTCTTCTTTGGACCCCAATTTCTTCTCAAGGCTTTATACTAAATATTTAGGCTCTTTATAATTTAAAAGCCATAACCAAACTAAGTAAAAATCTAAAATAAATTTTCTAACACCAATCCCTTTTTTATATACTTTACTAATCATTCTAATACATATTTAAACCTATAAACATATTATTCATTTTGAGTGGATTTTACATACTGTAAGCAATTACAATACGACAATGTGTATTGCGATGCAAGTGCGATAGCAGTGGGTAGTGTTTTATGTCAATCAATAGAAGGGCTAAGCAAGAATTGAGATTATCGAATTGCATATACAAGCAGACAACTTAATGCAACTGAAAAGAATTATTCAACAATTGAGAGAGAATGCTTAGCAATAGTGTTTTTTGTCAAGAAATTTTGTCATTATATACTAAGTAACAAGGTGGTATTTTTTGTGGACCATATGGTAATTAAATATCTGGTTAATAAATTAGAATTAAATAGTCAATTGGCTTTATGGGTGTTGCTACTTTAGAAATTTGATTATACAATAGAGTACAAATTAGGATCAACCTACAAACAAACAGATTATTTATTACAGTTATCAGAAGGTTTAGCAACAAACTCTATTGATGACAGGCTAGTAGGTTAGAGTCTTTTTTTGGTGATGGCAAAGCCTACTTGATATGGAGGTAGCATTGAATTCTTGACCACTCAACAATTATCTCTTGAATTACCCAAGGAAGAAAAAAGGAAAATCAGGGTGAATAGTAGATACTTTGTAGTGGTAGGAAATCGATTATATCAGCGAGGTATTGATGGCATATTGAGGAGATGTGTTATTAGATGAAGAAATTCCTTCTATACTTTTTGCATGCCATGATAGTACATGTGGAGGATGTTTTTCAAGCTAACTTACAGGTTAAAAGGTATTATGAACAGATTATTATTGGCCTACTTTATTTCAAGATGTACATACTTATATCAAGAAGTGTGATGCATGTCAACAATTTGCACGAAATGACCTTCACGTAGCATTACCCTTTCATATTTCATTAATGTTAGTACCTTTTGAGAAATGAGACATTGACTATATAGGAAAAGTACATCTTCATTCTTCTCAAGCAATATCCTATATTATTGTTGCTATTGAGTATTTGACCAAATGGATAGAGACTAAGGTAGTTAGATCAAATAATGCAAAAAATGCTTCACTTTTCCTATTTGAGAATATCATCACTTGTTTTAGATGCCCAAAAATCTTGGTTAGCGACCGGGGCATGCACTTTTTGAATGAAGTAATTCAAGATATGATATATAGATTTCAGATTAATTACAGAAAAACTACTCCTTATCATCTCTAGACAAACGGACAAATGAAGAGGATCAATCAAATTTTAATGAAAACCTTACAAAAAATAGTGCAAGATTTTAAAGAAGATTGGGATGTTAAATTATCAACAACATTATGGGCATATTGAACTATCTTCAAGGTAATCACACAAGCGACATTGTTTTCATTAGTATATGATATTGAAGTTATTTTACCTATTGAGTTTGAGATTCCTTCACTTTGCATAGCAATAGATACATAGTTGATTGATTGACAATCACTTAAAGATTGGCTATATACGTTAGAGGTTGTTGATGAGGCTCAAAGGAAAAGCGCTTAATATATTGAGACAATTCAGCCACGACAAAAGGTGTTGTTTGACAAGAAATATAAAAAACATGTGCTTTAGCCAAGAATGTTAGTTTTGCTACAAGATACAAGGAGACTTGACTTTTCTAGTAAGTTTGATGTGGTATGATTTGGGCCATATCTTGTTTAGAAAGTATTTTCTAACAATTCAATAAAAATAGAGATATTGAATGGCAAATTATTTTCAATGCATTATTGTGTTGGAAATTAAAATATAATATGAAAGATATTAAAGAATGCGTTAAAATAAAAAGATTAAGATTAGAAGAGGAGAGGATGAAAAAGAGAAGGGATTGTGGTTATAACCACATTATCTTAGATGTTACAGTATTTATCACAAGCTCAAGGATGATAGGTAGGCCAAACTATTAATTTCCTGCTGAAATTTCTACTAGTAATACTAAGTCATAAAGCTAGGGATTTCTACAGTGAAGTCAAGTGGATTTGAATTCACATCAATTCCAAAATAGCTAAGAACTTAACCACACAAGCTTCTTTAATTTGGTAGTGTAGGATGTAGTTCTTTTTTTATTTTTTTTATTTTTTTTATTTTTATCTCTAATCTAATCTAAATTGTTTCTTTCTACTTGTTAGGTTTTTTTTATTTTATTTTATCTTAGAACTACTTTACCTTTATTCTCTTTTGTCTTAGATCTGAACTTAAATATTGTGGGTTGAAATTAGAAGAGAAGTTGGAAGATAAATGGTAGTAAGAAGGTAGAATAAAAATTTATTTTGAAAAGTGAGATTTCTTCAAGTTAATCTAGAATAAAAGATTAAAGAGGTAGGAAGACATGGGCTGAGGTGTCTCTTTGATTAAAAGAAGAAGAGAGACCAGGCAGAGATGACAAGGAAGGATCGTGAGAGAGAAAAGGAGAGTGTTTTTGGAGGTGCATAGGTTTTTTGTGTAGATAGTATATATTTTTAAATGTAGAAGAAGCTTGGAGAGGATTTTAAGTGCAAGTTTTTGTAGATTTATAATAGACAAGATAAAAAATATATGAAAATAATTCTCATATCTTTTGATTAAATATCAAGGAAGATATGAGTCATCAAAGTTGCAAGTGTTTAAGACTAGGGCAGTGAGGGTTACTAAATTTCAGGCCTTGGCTCTTAGGAACCACTTGGACTCTAGAAGTGAAATTTGTTGGATTTTTGTTCTTTATAGAGTTAAATATTTTGTGTCAAAATCTCAAGTCAATATGATATCTGAGTAGAGAGTTATGAGTGAAATTGTAACTGGATTTGGATGAAAAGAGAAATAGAGTGAAGATAGGATTAGGGTTTGTATGGGTAGTATGTGTATGTAGGTTTTTTTTGGATATAAAGGGAGTTAGGAGATGAATATGACTGTGAAATTTAATAGATATGATCTATGTAAGTTTGGAAAGAAATAAAAGCAAGTTTGATACTCATTCGTTTTATGAGTAAAATGTTATGCTCTTTCAAAGTGATAGGAATCTATCTCCAAATTAGTGAAGTTTGAGGGAGCATATCTTTGTGATCAAAGTAGTATTTTGAATAAAATTTATTAAGATTTGTAGATATACAAGTCTATCAAGTTGTATAAAAAATTGATTGCTATTGGAATTATATTAAAAGAATTATGAGGAAATTTGTAGTCAGATCTAGAGTTGTTAGAAGACAAAATTAAAGAAGAAGGGTAGAGTCTATAACTCAAGTTCAAAGAGAACTTTTGAAACAAAAATTGAAGAATGTTTACAACATAAAACAAGCAATAAGTCTACTAAATTTCAATACTTAGGTCTTTATTAATGAAGAGCAATGAAGGTGTAAAGCAAAGGGGGTCCAAAATCAAAGACAATAGGGAGGGATTATTTTGACAACATGGTTCTCCCTAACCACATGAGCTATAATCAAAAGGTTTATGGAATTTGCTTCCTTACTTCTTTAAGTACCTAGTGTTTAAATTTTGCTATAATTGATATGATATCCTAGGATTTATGATCAAAATTAAGGGCAGGTCTCTAAAAGTAGAATAGGTTAGGGTTCATAAAGTATATTTTAATGTAAATTCTTCAATTTTATGAACTTTTATGGATATCATCTTGCACTTAATTAACTAGAGGGACAAAAGACCTAGTGTTTTTTAGAGCTAAGACTTTCATCTTGATAGCGTACTTTAAAAAGTAAATACAAGGAATATAAAATCTGATTTATAGCCTTGCACCAAGGAAGATTATCTACCTATCATGCTTCTGACAAAATGATTTTATTCACTTAATAACCACCTTTATTTCTACGTATTAAAGATGGCAGAGTAGGAGATTTTTAGATTCATCCTTTGATGGTTTCCAATAATGTGAGCCAAAAATCTTAATTTTTATAGTAGTTAGAATAAAAACTTGAAGAAGTGGATAGAATTAATAGAAAATTATCTTTGAAATTTAATAGTTAAAGGCATTATGGATAGAATAGTCTTAATTAGTCATTAGAAGTAGATTCTAAGTTATCTAAGTCATCTTTGACTTGAGCTATGACTCTTAATTTTTTTAATTAGAAATTAGAGGAGGTGTAATGATTAATTTCAAAAAAAATATCCAATCTAGCTTTTTAGTTTTAACAAGGATTTTATTAGGAAAAGATATTTTTATTTTAATAGAAGGAGTTGGATTATCAAATAAAGAAGTAGTAGTGATGTGGAAGATCAATTGAAAGATGAAGTTAAAGATGAAGACACTTGAAGATTAAGAAATGGAAGAAATATAGAAGAAAAATTTAAAGATTTAGAAGTGGAGGATTTTGGTAGTAATTAAAGGGTAGTTGTGAATGTAAAGATTAATCAAGGGGTGAAAAGGGCATGATAACAAGTAGGATCAGCCCTTGTGTGATAGAAAAATAAGGCCATTCAGAGTAAATGGTGAAGGGGGCCTGCTTAGGGTTCTTCCTTGTGGACTTCATGGCTTGGCGGCTAGAATTCAAAGAGGTTGGCTTGGTGTGGCCGCCCCTCTCCTTACTCATTCTCTCTCCCTCCTCTCTTGGCGGCTCTCTCCCTTGTAGCATGTGTGTGTAGTAGGATAGTTGTCTTCTTTCCCCCTTAGAAGATAAGTGAATAAGATGTGTACTTGGAGTTGAAAATCTTATAGGCCTTGGAGGCTATTGGCCGAAATGCTTAGTTTATCAAATTAATGCAAGATTTAATACTTTTCTATATTGTAGATCTCTCTTTTAGCTTTTCAACGCCATTTGAAATGTGTGATTTGAGTTAGTATTAAGTAAGATATGAATTTTTTAAGTTCAAATGGATAAATAGGTGTTGGCTCCTCCTACGACTACTGGATTCGAGTTGTTGGATCTAGGTAAGTTTAAACTCTTGGTTTCATATTTTTTACTTGTAAATAGGATTATAAGCTTACCATGGCCTTTTAAAACGTGTAAATTTAGTTGGTATTGAATTAGATATAGATTTTTTAAGTTGAGGTGTATAGTTTTGATGCTATCTCTACCTACATGCGCTAGATTGGAGCTGCTGGATCGAGATTAGTATACACATCTAGTTTGGTAATTTTTCTTGTTGAAGACATCAATAGCTTCCCAAAGCTGTATGACACGTTAGATTTTAATAAGAAATGAATTAACTATGAATTTTCAAATTTAAGACATAGTTTTGGAGGGTATCGGCCACCAACAAGTGTTAGATTTGGTCTGCTGAATCAAGATAAGTTTGGAGCCCTAACTTGTTATTTTTTCTTTGTAGATCTTGTCTGTAGCTTTTCAGCATTGCTTTCTATTTATGATTTGAGTAAGTGTGCAAGAAGTTATGATTTTCTAAAGAAAAGGTGTAGAAATGGTGTGAATTTGGAGTGGCGGGCTGTTGGAGCTTTTTCTTGGACTAAAGTAAGCCTAAAATGATGGTTTGATATTTTATTGTGATAGATTAGGCTCTCATCTTTCCATGTATATGTGGCATGTTCAAATCCGAGTAGTATTAATTTAGTTATGAACTTTTAAAGTTAAGATGCTTAATAGGGATTTTTTTTGGGAAAATTCATAATTATTGTTGAATGGATGAATGATAATTAGGGCTGGATGGATGTGTGATACTATGAACAAACCCTGGTCATGATCGAATGAATGTGAACGAAGTTGAGGATATGGATGAATGATAATTATAATGGATGAATAATAATTATAATAGATGAATGATAAATAAATTAGATGAATGATATTAATATTGAATGTTAATGGTATAAATGAATAAGGATCAAGGTTAGATGGATGAAATGTATAAATGGATGAATTCGGGATGATGGGTGAAGGAACAATGGATGAACTCGTATGGTTAGATGGATGATTTTTTGACAAATATTTAGGACTTCATAACTTTTGTATTACTTATCCATTTTAAGTGAATTTTATGTCTATGGGAAGCTTATGAGGTGTAGAAATGGATTATGCATATTAAATTTAAAGTTCAAATATACAAAGTGATATTTTAGACGTCAAAAAATGATTGAATTAGTAGAATTGTATTTTAATAAGTAATATGAATTAAAAATTTTATTCCTTAGAATCTAGTTAAGTTGCTTGTGGTGTGTGGATATATTTGTGGTTATATTTGAATTGATTAAGTAAAGTGAATATATAATTAAGTTAATAATAATTCAATTATTTTATATGTAAGTAAAATTAGCCCATTGGACTACAAAACGCAATTAAGGTGGGTTGATTTTGCTTACACCTTCAAATATAGATTTATGCAAATATGCTTTCAAATATATTCATACTCAACAAGTACAAATATCCAAACAAATTTCTAAAACTTACATAAGCTAATTCTATCAATTATATTTCATATTGATAATAACCAATCTCAAAAGAAACACCTAGATATTATAGTATTAATTTCATCTAAACATGGATTTTTTATGCATAATGAAGAAAAAAACAAATAACAACTCATTGTGTATCTTTATTCTATCTAATATACCTACATTAAAAGACATTACCATGGAAAAGAGAATATCAACTATTCAATATCTTCTAGCTTTCAAAAGCAATAATTTTAGTAGTTGCAAGGCACTTTGGATAGCCTCCATAACCTTGTTGTTCTAAAGACACATACTAGACATTTCTTCAATGGATTTAGTCAGAATTGTGTCCATTCCTATAATTGTAGATTGAAAGGCTTGTAGAAAATTCATGCACTTTTCTTTGGTTATTAACTTTGAAGGAATTAAATCAACTCTTTCTTGTGTCCATTATACTACTTGAAAACTATATAGACATGTCAATGCCACTAAAATATCCAAAACTTGTAGAGATAAAGACATCAACATGAATTATCTAATCTTACCATACAATTGGTACATGATTGGATAAAATCACATCCAACATCAAAAAGATCTTCAATAATAAGATTCAATCTTCAACTAAGACAATAGCTTTATTAGTTTATAAGATTCTATCCAAAAATATAAAGATATTTCAATAACTTATATAAGGATAAGAAATTAGTATTGCTTCAACAATCAATGTATTAAAATATAGGTGTTACGGACATAAGATTAACTCCAATAATTATCTAATTAATATAAATTAATAGAAGTAGATAAAATAAGTTAATTTGATAATATCTTATAGAGAAGCTTTCTAGAAGCTTTATAGACACAGAATCATCTTTATACATATCTATAGGTGATTTGTAGGTTAGAAACTTGATCAACAAGCTAGCTACATGGCGTACATATTGGTAGCTTGTGGAACAAGCTAGCCATGTGTCACACATGTTGGTAGCTTTTGGAACAAGCCAAATATGTGGCGCACATGTGGAAAACTTGTCGTGCAAGTTTGACACATATCTTACAAATTAGACATGTGTAGGAGGTCCTATAGAACACCGCCACATAGTTCTTAATTAGATAGTATTTATAGAGGCAAGATTTTAAAGTCTATGGTTTTCTTGTCTTGTGGCAATAGCCATTCTAGTTTTTTTTAATATATATATATATATTTTAATTTTAATTTTGTTATTCTTCTTAATAGAAATTTCATATGTTTATTTGCTTTTATCAAGTTCTTATCCTTGACAATAGTCCATAATTCTTAATTCAGATAGAGCTATAATTAAAGCAGCCAAAAAGATTCTAGTCAAAGTTGCACCATAAGGCAAAAAAACCACATTGATAATTGAATAACATTGCTTCTTTACATAAGTTGTAGATAAATATAAGATATTTTAGAAGAAGGTCTAAATTGAAAGACATGCCTTCTTATATGATGTATTTAAATTAGAATCTTTCAATAATAAAAATAATTCTATCCAAAATAAGTTTTCTGATGCACAATAATTGATTTTTGCAACTATTTATTTATATCACTAGGATGTTATGGAAATATATCTTAAAAGAGTGCAACAAAGTCATAAAATCAAGAAAAAAAAAAAAATTATCTACATTATATGCTAATTTATTAATAATATAATTATTCAATGATTAACATATAAATAATTATTTTATGTAATATATAGCATAGGAGAATTAAGCTTATATATTAAAGTCAATGTTCTATTCAAGTTTTCTATTTGTAAGAGAAGCTTTCAAAGTAGTATATGAATTAACAAAATTTTTGATGTCATTTAGTATCATGCATAGTAATCTTGATCTTTCTTTACTAGTGAAGTACCAACATATTTTCCTTTGTGTCCTTGGTAGGATGGCAGCAATCCTCAACCATGTGATTCTATATTCGTATTTGTGTCCTGTGAGGATTGGCAGCTTCCTATAATATATTTTCTTTAGTCTAGCAATGAATTCTCTTTGGCCTTGACAATGCATTCTTTTCAGCCTAACGATATATTTTCCTTGGTTTTCTTCTACGTATACTTGACTCCCTTTGCAGTGTACAATTTAACTTTCATCATAAAAATCTAGCCTCCTTTGTAGGGTGCAACTTGACCTTTATAATATATATTCGGCCCTTTGTAGTCGTAGTTCTCTAATTTGTCCTTCTATTCCTTTGTAATCTTCCTCTTTCCTGTAGTTATCAAAGTTTCCCCCCAAGAGTCTTGATGGCAATCTTGATACTTTTTGTAATTGTCCTGCTCTAGTTCTTAGTACTTGTTCTGATCTTTGTCTATCCATATCCATTCTCTAATAAGATTAGTATGAATACCCCCTTGTTGCTCTTTTCTCTCTTATTTTTCCAAAAATCTTTTTTCTTTTGACTTGGAAGGCCGTCCATGATCAGCTTCACCAACCATCTATATTTGATGCTAGTTTTGCCACCTCAAGTTCCAATTTCACGGACCTTAAAATCCACTTTTGTCTCTCGGAGAAGCTTTGGCTGTAGTAATTTCACTAATTATATTTTCAAGCATAAGTAAATTGAAATTATTAAGATAATTTTAAAAGTCCTAAAGAATTTTTTTGTAAGCTCAAGTCCTCTAATTCAATCTTCATTAAGCTTTTGGATATCCCAAACATAAAACAACATTAATAATTATAATATTCTATTCCTCTCTTCCAAAGAGATTTTTAAAACTTCATTGGTTTATCCATATATCATATGAATTATTATATCTTTTTAATACTTTTACTATACAAATGTATTTATATCATGATATAATTATTAAATTTAGGAGTATTTTTTTATTTTTTAAATAAAAAATTCTTCAAGTTTTACAAGATTCTTTTAAAACACCATATTCATTATATTGGGACAATTTAATAATCCCAAAGTAAGATTGACTTTACTATAAATCATATACTATATACAAAAATGGATGTATAATTACAATGCAAATTTCTTATGACATGCATGGAATATATACAAGAAGCAAATATAGCATATATTTATGGAAAGAATATAATTTTTTTTCATAATATTAAGCTATAAAAGCCTTTGATAATGGCTCCAAATACAAATTTTTTTTTTAACCTTAAAAAAGAAAATGACTCTATTATCTATATAGTATGAAACCATAATTCATAATAATACAAGATTGGAAAAAATATACAATAAAAACCATGGACAAAAGTTTGTTATTCTTTTAAATAATGATAGCCTCTTCTTCCAAAAAGGATCTACTTTTCTACTTCTTGAAATGCCTGTAATATATCCTTGATTATTTTTATTTGAACTATAGGAATTTTAATGGCAATATCATTGTTGTGTTTTTATTTTTTAGGCTTCTATGTTGTCATAATAGAGTCAATATGCTCCCATATTAATGGTTGGTCTTTTTCCAATTTCCACCATAAACCTATAATGGAATCCCATCCTACATAACATTCTTATATTACTTGTGATTTTGTAGCAGATTGCAAATATTGAATTAAAATGTAATTAGGATGTTTAAAATTAGAATGGAGATTTGATTTGGCTATTGCAAACCAAACAAGTTGTGCATCTCTATCACATGGATAGAAGACAAGGATGTTGTTGTATTACGTATTGTCTCGTTTAGAAATGCACCAGACACCTGGCTGTAAATCCTAAACTTTACAGAAATCCTATCCAACCCTAAACTGCCAACCCTTTATATCAAAGCTCAAATATCTCTTGATTGCATCACTAGATTAATACAAAATTTTGTATACACTTAGCACATCCAACAATCTAAAAAATATCAAATTTTGAACCATAGATGCTATACAGATTGCACAAATTGGTCCAGAATGCAAGCCATCATTGTCTTCCATAAAATCCAAGACACCAATACAAACATTGACTTTGAATAGTAATTGCCAATCCCTCCAAAATCTTATGATAACATGCAAATAATCCTTAGAAGAAGCTTCAAGCTAGGTATCCAACTTTAATTGCCGATCTTTGAATGTCCCAAATCCCTACCTTTGGTGGTTGTTTACATAGCTGAAGGTCTGATTTTGACCGTGTCTCATGTCCGGTCATCCCCTGGATATTGATCTAACTTATTTTAAGGATTTCTAAACTTAATCCTATTTTTAACTCAACCTTGATATCTACCATATTAACATTTTACTTCTCCTATCCTATTTTCATTAACTTATGGTTTTATTAAAAGCCGTGAACCAGTTTCTACAATCTAAAAGAAAATTTTAAAAACTAACTTTTATCTTTTAGCTATTAGAGCAAGAATTAATCTAAGAGGCTTTTATAAATCTTTTCTTAAATACCTTAAGTTTCTAATAAACTAAGATAACTCTGTATTAAGTAGAATTTATCCTTATTCATACTTTTTACTATATAAATGTATTACAACATGATAACGTAACCTTCATATACATCCCTCCTAATTCTAAACAATGGGACTAGTCTATATTATTGTTGATGTATATAAGGTTTATCAGAGGAATATTCTTTATGAAGTTTATTATTTGTGCTGTATTGATTGCTTTCTATATGAACAATTTGTAATCGAGGTTAAAATCCATATTGAAGAGTATTGAAAATTTATAATAGAATCTATAGAGCATCATTAACTGTACGCCAATAATATATCACACGTTCAAAATATCTTCTATATACTCCAATTTGATCATCATTTTTCAACTACTTCCAATAATTTATAAATCTTGTGATGCCTCTTTGAATCTCATCTAAGTTATTCATAGTATGAGATTATAGTAGGAGTGGCTCTCTAAATGGCCATTTCGGTCGATCATTTACATCTTCTTACTATAGTTTGATTCCTTCATCTTTAGGAAGCCACTCTTAGTCAATACAATAAATTTTATATTTCATTATAGAGTATCTAGTACAATCAATATAGAACTTGAAATTGTAAGCTTTGTTATGACCTTCCAATGACTTCCTTCTTTCTATTATATATCCCTTCAAAAATAATTTAAAATTAGGTACTTCTTTTATTAAGTGCAGAATCGTTGGACCCATATAAGAAACAACCTCTATGAATGACTTCATCAACAATAGAATGGTAGAAAATCTTTCTTTGTGCAGATTCATACTCTATCTTTCAAATAAAGCATCAATATCATCATGAGTGTGTCCAACTAATATGAAATGCACATATATCTTATGAAATATACCTTTGGCCACCAATAATGACTAGAAACAAAATACATATTGGTTTTTATTTTTTCTGCTGCATTGTCCATTTATACATGCAATACAAGTGGTAGAGGCTTTTTTTTATAGTACAACTTCCACTTGAAAAGGAGGAGACAAAGCACTCAAGCAAATATCTGCATCTTATAGAATAGCTTCATAAATAGTTGTACTATGTGCTTGAACAAACAATTCCCTTGATAATCTTTTTGGAAGTTGCTCAAGGTCTCAAAATAGCTTTATAAATGAATCTATTATATAATTGGAATTATCTGCATAAAAATCCGAACCAAAATGAACATACCTTTCATCACCATGTCCATGTACTAACATACCTGTTATTGTCACTAAAAGTTTTATAAGTCATTCTAACTGTTTAATTTTGTGAGAAAACACAAAGCATGCTGTTTTCATATGGTCCATTTTATCATGCATAATTGTGAGTACACCAACTATTGGATCCTTTGATAATGTCTGATATCTTTTATAACTCTCTTGATATGTATTAGCTAAATTGATATGATCATGTAGTCTCTTCATCCACATGTCAGCTTTCTGCAATCTGAGAATATGGATTTTTTTAATGGAATTATATTTGTTACATATAGAGCATCGAACAAAATTATCACTTAGTCTCTTTAGCATATATTTTGAAAATAATTGCTTTCAAATCTTACTTATATTTGAAGATGATATCAAAAGCAATCCAAAGGATTTATTCACATCATTCACATGTCTCAATGTTCTTTTCCACGTGAAATTTGAATGCAAAATCTTGAAAACAATCTTATCACTTGAATCCAATGTTTTTCATTTATGCAACATATGGTCAATAATTCTCTCTAAAATACAACACAGAGTCTCCTTTGCTTGTAATGTATGCAAACATGGTTTACCATACCTCTATTCTCATGATTCTTGGCATATCATCTTTCATCAAGAAACCTCTTATGTATGTAGAAAGAAGTCTATAATATTTCCATTATGAAATACCATGCATTCAAGCATATCTCTTGGCCATCCAAAGTGACAACCTTTCTTCTCATGGAATCTTTATGAACTTGTCTGTGAACGTCCAAATTTAGATGATTCTTGAAATGAAATGAACTTTGAGTATACATATGCTTCTACAAAGCCATTATTCTCTCTCTCAGAAAATATTGCATACAATTCTATTTGTAACAAACTTTATTAGAAACTGTATTAATGGATTCCTCTAAAAGCAAGTGATTTACTTTTTTATAAGCCTATGGACTATGATTGTGATTCTCCAAACAGTGCGATCTTCTTGTCATACTATTTTGAGGTCCATTTTATACTGATGTCGACAAATTATATTTATACTGATGTTTGCGGTCATATAGACTTGTCTCCTTAAAAAACACTCTATCAATTGGCCATGGACAAGTAGTGTATCTCTAGTTGTCTGATACTTCATGTAAGTCATGTGATATGAAGATTAGTACAACAACATGTGTATCTCTTAATAGACCAAATGCATCTATAGGAACATTTGAATTGAGGTTTTGATATATCTCTTTCACCACAATAATTCCATCCGCATTCTTCAATGACACAAAAGTTGAAAATCATAGTTGGTGAGGAATGCCCATACAGTTGGGAATGTTATCTTGTTGTACAGACTTATCATTTGATGAGTCTCGTCCATATCATGTTCATACTGCTTGTCCATCCTACACTGCATTCTATTTAAATGTTAGAGCTTCCATGGAAGAAATATATTTTATTATTCTCCATTGACAATGGAAGACTATGGAAATATATGAGGGGATTGTGTCAATTACTTTACAGTAGCCCATGATATGATGAAGGTATTACTCCCCACGCGATTGTCATAACATTCTTTTCTATTGCCTTCTCCTATGATGGAAATATATTTTATAGAAATCTAGGATTGGCATCACCTCCACTGTAGGTCATTTTCACTCCTTTGCCATGGAATTGATTGAAGAAACATCTTGTACCGTTGTCGTATTGTAACACATTCATATAATAAAAAATATGAATAAAGATAAATTTTATTTAATACTTAATTATCTTAGTTTATTAAAAATTCAAGATACTTAAGAAAAGATTTATTAAAGCCTCTTAGATTAATTCTTGTTTTCATAGCTAATACATAAAAGTTAGTTATTAAAATTTTCTTCTAAATTGTAGAAATCTGTTCACGGCTTTTAAAAAAAGTCACAAGTCAATAAAGATACGATAAAGGAGATAAAAAAGTTACTATGGTAGAGATCAAGGTTGAATTGAGGATAGGATTAAGTTTAAATGTCCTTAAAATAAGTTGGATTATTACCCAGCGGATGACCGGATATGAAAGAGGATCTAAAACAGACCTCTAGCCACAAAAATGACCACCGAAGGAAGGGATTCAAGACATTTGGAGATCAGTGAATAGGATTTGGGAGAAGATTTCAAGTTTGTTTCAGAGGCAAAAAGTTTGCTTTCATAGGATTTATAAAGACACACCAATGATTATTCAAAGTTAGAGTTTGTATTCACAATTTGGATTTTATGTAAGAAAATTAGGGTTAGCACTTTTCATTGCTTTGTGCAATTGGTGCAACATCTATGGTTGCAAATTGGAAAGTGTTTGGTTGATTGGGTGGGCTAAAAGTACAAGAAATCTTATAACAATCGAATAGTGTGGCTAGAGGATATTTGCCCATTAGTGCGACAAGATATTAGAAGTTGGCAATTTAAAGTTGTTTAGGGATTTTATAATATCTAGAGATCTATAAATCAAAATAAGGTGAAAATTAGCACAATATTAAAAGATGTAAAGACCAAGCTATATGCCAAGTTTGAGCCAAAGTTAATAATTTAAAAAAGAGAAGTTGTTGTTGGCATATCTGCAACAAATTTTGAGTAAGAGGCCAAGAGACACTAGTGCAGAATTTTGGCATTATCTTACAATCTATTTAAACACTTTTACATTAAAATTTGGATTGCGTTCTTCTTATACATAGTAAAATCTATTAGGGTTTCTTATATTTTTATAAACACTATCTTATATTCTACAGCCAAGTGTGAGGTACATTCCCAAACCAAACAATACATAATACAACATAAGTGGTGAACCCGACGTGAAAGTTTGAGGTAGAAGGTTAGAGTTAATTTTGGTTATTTGAAATTAATGGCACAAGAAAGCAAGAAGATGGATTTTGGAACTATTGATGGAGCTTTAGATAGTGTATTGTCGCATTATAAATTAAAAAATAGTGTGAAAGACATAAAAGAATGTGTTAAAATAAAAAGATTAAGATTAGAAGAGAAAAAGATGAAAAGGAGAAGGGATTGTGGTTCATTCTTTTTTATTTCTAATCTAATCTAAGTTGTTTCTTTTTACTTGTTAGATTTTCTTCTATTTATCTTGGATCTATTTTATCTTTATTTCTTTCTCTCTTAGATCTAAATTTATATATTGTGGGCTAAAATTAGAAAAAAAGTTGATAGAAATTTAGTAGTGAGAAGGAAAAATGGAAATTCACCTTGGAAGGTAGGATGAAGGGATAAGGAAATTGGGGAATGTGAGAATGGTAGAATGTAAAAGAGAGAAATAGAATGAAGAGAAGTCTAAGGCGAGGATGTTTTTATATGGGAAGGTTAGGAGATGAATTTGAGTGTAAAATTTGATAGACATGATCTATGTAAGTTAAGGAAGAGATGAGCACAAGTTTGATACTCATTAGTCTTATAAATAAAATGTTATGCTCTTTCAAAGTGACAAGGATCTATTTCAAATTGAGTTGAGGCATATCTTTGCATGATTGAGCATGTTACTGACCGAAATTTATTAGGTTTTGTAAATATATAAGTCTATTAGGTTTTGTAAAAATTGGTTGCCATTGGAGTTACATTTGAGGAGTTATGAGGTAAATTGTGGTCGGATTTAGAATTGTTAGAAGGCAAAATTAAAGAAGAAGGATGGAACCTATAACTCAGGTTTGGAGAGGATTTTTGGAGCAATAATTAGAAAGTGTTTACAACATGAGACAAGGTACAAGCCTACCAAATTTCAATACTTAGTTCTTCTTTAATGAAGAGTAATAAAGAAGTGAAGTAAAGGGGGTCCAAAATTGAAGGCCACAAGGAGGGATAACTTTGACAATGTGGTTCTCTCTAACTACATTAGTTATGATCAAAATATTTTTTAAGGTTTGCTTCCTTACTTTCTTAAGAACCTTGTATCCTAATTTCACTTCAAATGATGTAATATCCTAGGATTTATGATCAAAATTGGGGGTAGGTCTCTAAAGGCAAAATAGGTTGAGGTTCATAAAGTATGTTTTTTTGTAATGTAAATTGTTCAATTTTATGAATTTTTATGGATCTCATCTTGCACTTGATTAACTAGAGGCACAAAAGACCCAGTGTTTTTTAGGGCTAAGACTCTCACCATGATAGCATCAAATGGATCTTCAAGTTTAGCTTCAAGTAAATTTTCTTCTGGTGGACAAGGTATGTCTCTAGATCCGAATACTATAAATATGTTTTAAGATTTTACATTATTTATGCAATAACAACAGGGCAACAAACTAACGATAACGCTCAAGGAACATCTCTGTCCAGTGATGGTCATGGATGGTTCTGAGATCAATCCGGTAACACAGGAGGTTCAGATCACCACCAAGATCTTTGAACGGTGACGACCCTACACGTTCAATGTTATTAAGTCTCCGAACGTTCCCATTATTTTAGGCCTACCTTAGCTCCGGAAAACCAATCCAGACATCGCTTGGGAAAAGTTAGCAATTCAATGTTGACCACTCGACAAGACCTCAACAGAAAATGATACGGTGTCGTACTGTAATTGCTTACAGTATGTAAAATCCACTCAAAATGCCTAATATGTTTATAGATTTAGATATGTGTTAGAATGGTTAGTAAAATAAATTAAGGGATTGATAGAAGAAACTTTATTTTATTTTTACTTGTTTTGATTATAGTATTTAAAAATTATAAGATCTAAATGTTTAGTATGAAGCCTTGAGAGAAGGTTGGGACTTAAGGATGAAAATTCAAGCTAGTAAGAGGCTAATTGGGAGGGATGAAATCAAGCCATGGTCGGATGAAGGCAAGGAATAGGGAACTTCATCCCTATTGGTCGAATACCATGCCCAATGGGCTTTGAGGAGGCTGCCCGCGACCTTAACAAGGGTTTCGGCGACTTCATAAGGAGGATTTGCAATTTCAGAGGTAGGGTTGTAAATTTTAGGATTTTGGGTATAGTTTGAGAGGAAATTTTAGGCGATTTGGAGTTAGGGTGAAGAAGATATACTTGTTCAAAGTTAGAGAGTGGATTTTATACATACTGTCACTCTTTTGGGATTTCGCGGAGTTGTACGGAGGCTTTTGGAGATCGGACGGTGCGGTTGGAAAGGTGATTTCAAGATCTACGTCTGTTACGAAGGAATTCTTAAGTTTTGAGTTTAGACGAAGGAGATATGAAGAGTTGAAGACAGCGCATCCAATTCCAAGGCAGTAAGTAGACCATTTTGTTGATGGTGATGGGGTTTGCCATATCTTAAGTTTTTGGACGAATTTTTGTCTAAAAATTTCCAAAAAGGTGTATTATTGTGCTAAGAAGCTATACATCAAAGTTTCATAGCATTTGGACTTTTAGATTGTGAGATATGAAGAATTTAGTACACGGGTATTTGTAAACAAGGGTTTAAAGCTACTGCTAGGGTTTTGGCGATATCTAAAGATCGACAATGAATCGACGGTTGAAATTTGTGGTGGTAGTTGTGAAGAATATATCAGTACTTCATGTAAATTTGGAGTAGTTTTGGACGGTTGGATTAAAAGTTATGGGTTATTGAAGTTCGGGAAAAATTCCCTTCCTACGGGAGAATGAGGGTTTAGAGTATTTTGTTATGTTTTGAGTGGTTTGAGGAAATTAGGCTTGTGTATTGGGTGTAATAGCCCTATGGAGATCTCTCTTATATAAAATTTGGGGTTTTTATTATACTTAAATCTTGCTTGAGTAATTAGTGGCAGCCAGAAGCCCAGCGCTTTCTTGAGGCAGATTCTCTCTACCCCGACAACGGTTACATCTTCACAAATGAACATCAACACAATCCAAGATCCAACCACCATGGAAGCTCATAACATTAGCAAGCCCGCATCTAAACACATGCCAATAACTAGGACCACCCAGATACATCATATCAATTCGAACACTGTTGTGTTGCAGCACGTTTATATAGTGAAAGGTATAGATAAGAGTAATTTATATTTAATACTTGATTATCTTAGTTGGATAGGAACTTACGATACTTAAGAAAAGGATTATGGAAGCCTCTTAGATTCTTTTCTTGTTTTAATAGCTAATAGATAAAAGTTAGTTGTTAAAGTTTTTTTCTAGGCTATACAAACTCTATTATTGATTTTGAAAAGCCATAAGTTAATTAATATAGGATAAAAAAGAAAAATAGTTATTATGGTTGATACTAGGATTAAGTTGAGGATAGGATTTAACTTAAAAATCCTTAAAATTAGTTGAACTGATACCCAAGGAAAGACCGGGTATGAGATAGGGTCAAAATCAGACCTCCAAGGACAAAAACGATTGCCGAAGGCAAGGAACGGGGACATTCAAAGATCGGCGATTAGGATTAGATAGCTAGCTTGAAAGGGGTTCCAAGAGCATTTAGATTGCAACCATAGGGTTTTAGAAGACTTAGCAATCGCTATTCAAAGTCAGGGTTTGTATTGGTGATTGGGTTTTTATATAAGACAATGATGGCTTGCATTGTTGAGTAATTCGTAAAATCTGTGTAACATCTATAGTTCAAAATTTGATATTGTCTAGATTATTGAGCATGCTAAGTGTTTACAAAAATTTGTATCAATCTAATGATGCAATCAAGAGATATTTGAGTTTTGATACAAAGGATTGTCAGAAGTTGGCAGTTTAGGGTTGGATAGGGTTTCTGTGATAACTAAAGATCCACTAATTGGATCAATGTAATTTTTGGTATACTAATAGATGACTTGTAGATTGAGCTATACACCAAGTTTGAGCTAAAGTTAACGGTGGAAAAAGGAGATATCACCACTGGAGTTTCTACATCAATCTTCAAGTTGGCGGCCGAGTGTCATTAGTATCCTTTTTGGGCGTTTTCTTGCAATTTGTAAGTTGGGTTGGGCTAAAATTTTCCAAGCATGTAAAAGGCTTATACTTGCATTTGTGTGCGAAATTTCACACTAAGTGGACGGTTAGATTAAAAATTATAGCTTGTCAAAGCTCACTAATTAGAATTAGGGCTTATAAACATAAATAAAAATTGCTTAATTATAAAAGAAACGAGGTAATTAGGGTATATGTATGGTTTATTTTATTAAGAGGAGTGTTTTTAAACACTTTTGAATTAAAGCTCAAATTATATTCCTTATACATGGGTAAAACCCACTAGGATTTCTTGAGTATTTGCAAACAGTTCTTTACCTTCTATAGCCAAGTGCCCAGTGCATTTTCAAACAAGACAACACATAATACGACAATGCGCTACAATTCCATCATAGAAGGGGGGAGCAAATATTTTCCACCTTCATTGGACCAGCACCACCTTTTAATGACGACCTCAACAATTCCAACAAATCATATGTCTCAAAAATGTACAAGAAGTTTACGGACGTATTCGACAAGCACAAGACTCACTAGCTTCCTCTCCTTTGTGAATATAACTGTTGTATAAATACCTACCTCAAGAAAACACCTCTATTTGGACCCATGTACAACGTCATCGAACCCGAACAATAAGCTCTATGCGACTATATTCATGAAAATTTAGCAAAAGGCTTCATTCGGCATTTGAAATCACTTGCCGACGCACGAGTGCTATTTATCAAGAAAAAAATTGGGTCACTTTGACTTTGTATCAATTATTGTGGATTCAACCGTTGTCGTGTTGTGACACGATTATATGGTGAAACTATGACTAAAAATGATTTTTCAATTAATACTCTATTATCTTAGTTCAACAAAAATTCAACATATTTTAACAAGGTTTTTATGAGAGTCTCTTAGTTTATTTTTTTCATTTAATAGCTAGTAGATAAGAATTAGTTAGTAATTTTACCTTCTATGTTATAGTAATTCTTTTATTGTCTTAAAAAGGCCATAAAATAATAAAAATATAATAAAAATGATAAATTACTAGCATGATTGATATTAGGATTAAGTTGAGGATAGGGTCGGGCTATAAAATCCCTAGGATAGGTTAGATGGATACCCAAGGGTTGGCCGTTTGTAGGACAGGGTTGAAATCAGACCTTTGGCTACTAAAATGGCCACCTAGGGCAAATCAAGAGTCTTTTGGCAGATCGAAAGATAGAATTAGAGAGAAGACTTAAGAGATTTTGTATTAGATTTGGTGAAGAGTGATTTGGATCAAAATAGACTTTGTAAGAGCTTTGCAAAGTCAGGGTTGTTTTGGGCGACTTTGGATTTTGTGAAATAAAAGAGGGTTTATAATTTGGGCAACTACAGAAGTTTTATAGACGATCTATGGCTAAATTTTTGTAGATTTTTGAGCATTATTGTTGTTAATGTGTGCTATGAATTTGAACTCAATCTAATAGTTCAGTTGTAAGTAACTGAGATTCAAGTAGGTCAAGGTCTCGGGAATTAAGCTTTGAAGGTCAGTTGGAGTTTTTAAGATCTTGAGCAATTTTGCTAGTTGGATTAGAATGAAATTTGTGTGTGTGGGTAGTAGACTTGTTTTCCTATGCACATACAAAATTTGAGAGCAATTGAACGGTGTAAAAGGAAGATTTAGGTACTGGAATATTGGCATTAAGATTGGAGAAAGAGGCCGGCCGTCACCCATACAAATTTATGGATTTTTCTTCTTTTTATGAAGTTAGATCTTCTTCAAACTTAATATGCATATTTTCAACTTAATTAGTAAGGTGTGTGCAAAATTTCAATCAAGATCAACAATTTATTTGGTAGTTATTGAGATTCTAAAACTACCTTAGGATTTTCTTAAGGTTTGGTTAGGATTCGACTAGGGTTTAATTAGGATTTGTTTTAGGGTTTGACCAAGGTTGATTAGGATTTAATTAGGATTTATTTTAGGATTTAATTAAGATTTGATTAAGGATTATTTAGAGATTGATTAGAGAGGTTGGGATTAGTTTTGTTGCATATTTCTTTTTTATCTTCCACAGCCAGGTGGCCGGAGCATTCTCAAGCAAGACTTCACGACATACAACACAGTATCACGAAGAGAAATCGCTACCCTCTATTGCTAATCAATGATCTTATTGAGCAACTGAGAGGCGCCAATAATACGTAAGGAAATTGACAAGCCTAAAGGTAAAAGTCTTGCCTATATATTACAATCTAATATTAAAACATCTACAGATATGAAGAGTATCTTAGAAAAAAAGATTTTGGATGCCAAAATTGAATTTACTTTAAGAGAGGTTCTTGGTATAGCAAAGAAGGATTTTCACGAGCTAATTATTGATATAATAAAGAAGAAGAGGCAAATGACAAGTGAAGCTATTATGGTGAAAGCATTAGATACTTGTGTGACTAAGGATGAGGAAGAAGAAATAGGGCAAGTATTTGCACAATCTGCATTGTTAGAGTTTCAAAATGTGGTTGATATAATAGACACAGCTCAAATCAATCATACCAAGGATATGAAAGGATATCAAACAAAGTGTATATCAATAGAATCTGATAAAGAAAGAAAGATTACATAGGAAGCACGAGTTATCTATTCTTCAAAAAGAGATAATGATAAGATGGAAATTGATAGCTACTTAGTTTTGTATTGGATTAAGGCTACAACAGAAATACAAGTGAAGTTGGGAGATTCTAAAGATTCGGTTTTAGCCTTGGTTGATCATGGATCAGAAATCAACATCATATTCAAGTAGGTGTATGAGAAGAACAAGCGGCCAATTGATATCAACCTTGGCTGGGTGATTAGAGCTACAAATAATGAGCAAGGCAATCTATATGGAGCTTGTCTAGCTATGAAGGCCAAGATTGGAGATGTGGAGGTGGAACAAAACTTCTTTGTGCAAAGCTCTATTACATATCCGATAATACTTGATCAACCTTATATTACACTTGCTAGCATGGAGACTAAAGTCTTGAATGATGGTTCGCATTATGCCACGATTCATAATTGTGATAAAAAAAATATCGTACAATTCCTTATTGTAAAGCCTATTCATGAAAGGCACAAAGAGCAATTGAGAGAAATACCTTCAGAACTAAGAAACAGATTCTTCGATTTCTAAAGAGCATCTTTGTACGATAGGGGCACATGAGTGCAAATAGATTATCTACAAATCTCAATGTAGATAATTTGAATTTTGGTATTTTGGATTTGAATGATGGCGGATTTAAGAGCTTTCAAAGCATTGAAGATTTGAATCTTATTAATAAGAGAAGATTAAAAAAGCAAGAAAAAAACTTTAAAAGAGTGAGATTAGTTTCAAATGATGAAGCCATAGTTGGAATACTAGAAGAAACTGGGTTCAAAGATGGATTGATTCAAGTTATAGAGAACTTAATTACAAGGATGGATGAAGATGTTATTGTAGAGATACAATCAAAGGAGACTTATGAAGAGTTGAAGAAGATGGTAACATGTGTTAGATTTGCTGCGAGCTATGGATTGAAACCCGAGGCTATTGTGCAAACCAAGTATAAGATTGTGGCAAAAAAGATGAAACCAATGGCCACTCAATTACCACCTGATAGTATTAAATATATTAAGCAAGCAGTTAAAGAATTAGGATTAAGTGAAAGGCGCAAAATTAGACATCAATTTACTCAAGAGTCATTGATTAAGTTGAAGATTAGAGGGGGTGATTTTTTGACAGCACCAGAAAAGATGATATTTCAAGAAATCTTTATTAGACATGGTAAGGCATTTGCTTTAATTTTTGATGAAATTGGGTGTGTGAATCTTAGTATTGTAGCACTTATGGTAATTTTTATAATAACACATGTTTCATGGGATTTGAAGCCTATACTAATACCTAGAACTTTATTTCCTAAGTTAATGAAATTGTTAAAGGAAAAAATGGAGATGAATATTATTGAACCTTCAATTGCTCCCTATTTAAAGAGATGGTTTATTGTACCTAAAAAATCAAGGACATTGAGGTTCATTTAGGATATGCAACTTGCAAACAAGGTGACTATTCAAAATATGGAATTAGGTCCTGTCGTAGATGAAGTAGCTGAACAATTTGCTGGTCATACCATCTATTCTATTGGAGATTATATTCTGGATATGATCAGTTTCAATTGACTAAAGAAAGTAGAAATTTGACTACCATGAAGACTCCTATGGATTTAATGAAGATGCATACCTTACCTCAAGGTGCAACCAACTCAGTGGCTCATATACAAAATGCTATAAATCAAATATTGAATGAATTTGTACCTGAGAAGACCATCCCATTTTTGGATGATATACCTATGAAGGGTTGCAAGGAAGAAGATAAGGATGAAACTTTGGATGTTAAAGGTTGCAGGTACTTTGTCAAGCAACACATTAAAGATATAGCTCAGATATTGGAGAAGCTTTAGTTAGTTAATTTGACATTATCTATAGAAAAATCAAGCTTTGGAGTTGATAAAATTTTGGTGGTGGGACACATGTGTGGTAGGTATGGTAGAAAATCAAATCTAGAAAAGCTTGATGCTATATCTAGAATGAAGGCATTTGGAAGTATTACAGAAGTAAGAAGATTTTTGGATACATGTGTATTCTATCACATTTGGGTGCCTCACTTTGCACATATTTCAAAGCTACTATATAAATTATTGAGGAAGGGTAAGAAGTTTATCTGGAAGGATAAATAGAAGATAGCTATAGAAAATTTGAAGAAGATTTTGAGTTCACCACCTATCCTTAGGCAGGTAGATCATCAATGTCGGAGATCAATGGTTGTAACAATGGATATAAGTCCAATAGCAATTAGATGGGCTATTGGACAAGATGATGGAAGGAAAAAAAGATTTGCTATAAGGTTTAGAACCAAGATTCTTATAAAAAAAGCCAAAAGGCTTATCCACAAATTAAAAGAGAACTTTGGAAAGCACTTATTGCTCTAAAGATTGAAAGGAATTATTTGATCGGAGCTAGAGTGGTTTTGGAGATAGATTGTTTGCCTTTGCTTGGAATGGTAATCAATTGCAGTACTCCAGTCATTGCTATGTTGAGATAGATAGTCTATATAAAAATATTGAATCCTTTTTTGGTATACATTACTGGTAAAAAGAACTCGATAGCAGACATTCTATCTAAAGCTAGATATACCTTTGAAGATGAGATGATGGTACTTGAAAAGGATGAATATCAAGAAGAGAGGAGCTATGGATATTTATTTGCTACTGATGGAATGGATTTTGGAAATGAGGTTCAAATCTTCTATGAAGATTTATATGAAGGTAGATTGAGGGATATTGGAATTTGTTTGAGCACAATGAAGAGACAAGAAGATTGGATGGATAAGACTTTCAAGGATATCAGGCACCAATTTAATACTTATTTGTTTAAAGATGGATTTTTATGGAAGAGGCCTAAAAGAAATGACAAAGATTCATTAAGGGTGGTGAGTGACCTTGAGACTAAGAATAAGATTTTGAAAGAATTTCATGATATACTTTGGGCAAGATATAGAGCTATTCAATGGGTGATTAATTTAATAGCTATGCCATCAAGATTTTAGGCCATGAAATATTTGATTTTGACAAAAGAAGAACTATCAAATTATATTGAAGGGAGAATATTGAAAACCAAGACTACAAAAGAAATATATAGGTTTATATTGGAAGATATTTTTAGCAGATATGGAAGCATTGAAAAGATAAAAGCTAATAGAAGAGAATTGGATGCTGTTGAAATAAAAAAATTCTTTAGCAGGTATGGAGTTCAGCTAAAATTAACTACTTGTTATAATCCTAAAGCCAATGGAAAGAGTGAAAGGAGCTACCCTCCTATCATTTATGCATTGATTAAGGCATGTAAAAGAAAGCCAATTCAATGGCCTAAACTACTTCCATTTGCTTTATGGACTAATAGGACTACTATTACTACTGTCACTGGTTATATGTCTATAGAGTTGATATTAGAGCAAAAGCCTATGATGCCAGCTGAAGAAATATATCCTATATGGATGTTTCTATTTTAAAAAGATGGCATTGATAGAATAAAATTATTAGAGCTTCAAATAGAGCAGTTGGGTAGATTACTAGAGGACTTGCAAATTGCATCTAAAAGGTTAAAAGAAGGAAGGTTGAAAAATAAAGAAAGGTTTGATAAGATTCATAGGTTAAAACTTAGGCCTATAGAAATTGGAGATTGGATTTTAATTTATGATAACTGTTTAGAATATCAACATAGTACTGAAAGAAAATTTGTAAAAAAATGGTTTGGTCTATGTGTGGTAGTCATGGTCCAAGATAATGCCACATATTTTTTACATGAGCTAGATGGAGCTATCATTAAAATCTCAGTAGTCGGAAAGAGGGTCAAGGCTTTCAAGAGGAGAGATGGAAGATTCTAGATAGAAGACCTTGAAAAAATTTCACCGCAACACTTGAATAAAGGACATGAAGTAGAAGAACCTATGAGTAATTCAGACCACTTCCTAGAAGATGAATAGATGTAACATGTGGCACATACCAAAAGATGTGCACGTTTGGAGTAGATGGATATTGTACTATAATTGCTTATAATATATAAAAATTAACTAAAATATATAATATATTTATAGATTCTAATATGTGTTAGAATGATTAGAAAAGTAAATTAAAGAGAGTTGATGAAAGAAACTTTATTTTAGATTTTTACTTAATTTGATTATGGCATTTAAATTAAATAGGACCTAAATATTTAGTATGAAGCCTTGAGAGGCAATTGGGGTCCAAAGAAGAAGAATTAAACTATTAAGAGGCCTATGTGGAAGGATGAAGATAAATTGAGGATAAATGAAGATAAGGGATGAAGTTCTTCATTCCTATTGGTCAATGGTCATGCCCAATAGGCTTTGAGGACACTCCTTGTAAGGAAAACAAGGATTTTGGCAATTTTAAAGAAGCCATTTAAAAATCAAAGACTAGGATCACAAAGCTTATTTTTTAAGCTACAATTTTGGTATAAAAATTGGAAGATTTAGAATTTTTATGAGGGAGAAGTAGGCACTTGAAGTTAAGGTATACAAATAGTACCTATTGTCACTCTTTTGAGGATTCAAGGAATTATATGAAAGCTTTTGAAAATCAAGAGGTACAACTAGAAAGGTGATTTCAAGTTCTATACTTAAAATAAAAGAATTACTATATTTAGAGTTCTAAAAAAAGAGATATTAGAAATCAAAGTTAGTAGATTCAATTCCAAGGTAGTAAGTAGGCTATTTTATTGATAGTGATGGATTTTGCTATATCTTGAATTTTTGGACAAATTTTTGTCTAAAAATTTTCAAAAAGACAAATCTTTGTGCTAAAAAGCTATATATTAAAGTTTCATAGTATTTAGACATTTATTTTGTGGGATATAAAGAATTTAATACACAAGTATTTGTAAACAAGGATTTGAAGCTACTGTTAGGATTTTCATGATATCTAAAGATCAATAAAGAATTGATAGTTGAAATTTATTTTGCTACTTGTTCAAAGCACATCAGTACTTCATGTGGATTTTGAGTGGATTTGAATAGTTAGATTAAGAGTTATAGATTATTTAATTTCAAAAAAAAAAAAAAAATCCTTCTTACAAATAAATGAAGGTTTAGAATATTTTATAAAATAAAACTTATGTGTTGGATATAATAGCCCTAAGAGAAAGAATTTTATATAAATTTGAAGATTTTTTAATTTTTTATCTTGATTGAGTATTTAGTGGCAGCTAGAAGCCCAACGCTTTCTTGAGGCAAATTCTCTCTACCACAACACTGTTCTCAAAATATGCGTCCTTCTTTAATGCACCAGTGGCATTTTGCGCATTGTCCTTCAAAACATTCAGAACAAACTTCCTCTCTTATTCAATATATTTTGCATAAGAGAGAAGAGGCTTGTGACTATAATGTACTTCATTAGCTTATATTCTCAACTAAGGCTATTTTAGGCGCTCTTCTTGTGTGACAATCTTGTCATGTCCAACTGCAATAATCTCCTCCGTTCTTCATTGACTGTAGACTTGTTGAAATAAGAAATGTCCTCTCAGATGAAAATCTTCTCCACGACATCTTTCACCACCAACTCGCATATCTCAATCTCTACGAAATGCTTTGACACTCATGTCGTTAATTTCTTCTTGGGATGAAGAACTAGGGAATCTTTTGAATATTGCCAATCTTGGTAGAAGCCTCACATATGATGTTGCTTCAACATTTGTGTCTTAGACATTTCAGAGATTGAAAAATTAGAATAGGCTCATGGGATCTATTACAATACAAAGTGATAAAAGATCATTTAATTCGGCTTCCACTATTGGTAGAAGCAATTGCTACGATCGTTGTGTCGACCTCAGCCTCTTTTACTATTTTAAACTTGGGTCTGTTTGTTCATCATTGGATTTTACTGTTTGAATTTCCAAGGTCACAAAGAAACCCTTCTAATAGAGCAAAAGAAGGTGAATTGAGGACAATCAATGCAATTGTGCATGGTGTGGAGTGAGGATCTTCATCCATCCAAGAGCCTTGTGGGATGTAGAAAAAAAGGATATTCTTTTAAATATCCTTTTAAATATCCTTTTAAATATTTTTTTAATTATATTTTCATCTTTGTTTTCTTCAAATATATTTTGATTCAAGTTTGATTGCTTTTGATCTTTCTTGTTTATTTTATAATAATTTTTTATTATAAATCAAAGACAAATTACATCATTGTGTGTATCATGTTCAAAGTTTGTAAAAGCTTCAGGTTTTAATTTTGATTTTTTTACTTGATTTATATTTTTTTTGAAGGTCACTAAAAAAATTTGAAAATAACAATGAATATAATAGGAGCAAATGGGCAAAAGAAACTAGGTTTTCAGCTAATATATGCTTGGATATGGGAATACATTATCAAGCATACATTGGAGGTGAATATTATACACGAACTTATAAAAGAGCTATCTTTTCCAAAAGATGTTCTCCGATTGAAACAGATGCTACTGATTAGAGACCTTAGCCATTAACTTGACAATCCAATCTCTAAAAAAATCAACATCAACCTAACTTTGTATTATCTCAAAGCACTCAAGTAGTCGCTTGTGGTTAATGCCAGAGAAGAATTGAGAGAGTTTGTCTAGGGAGGACTCCAATAGCTTATATTGGAATAGCTTCTTCTAGAGCAACCTCTTGTGGAGTTGAAAGGTGAGCTTCAAGGATTGCTTAGTCGACAGAAAGTGGATTTCCAACAAGTAAAGATTATTTAAGATAAGTTTAGAATATTGGCAAGAAAGGCTTGGATTTTATTGGATCCACTTATTTTTGGAAGAATCCACAGCAGCTGCCTTTGCTGGAAAATACAGCTTGTAAAACCAGTCTTGAGTTTATTGAAGAAACACAATAAGCATAACACAAGTAAGTATGAGTACAAATCAGCAAGGTTGCACACAAAGGGAAGTGTGGAATGAGATAACTCTCTCTTCCAAACACCCGATACTTATAGGTGGTGGTTGCTGCCCTAATGGTCAACTTCCACTCTTTGACTTTGACTTACATGTCCCTTAGGATCCATTGGCATCTTGCGTACCTCGAGGGTATCCTATGCCATGCACTAATGACTCTTACACTTTGACTAAGATGCCCCTTGGGATCCGTTGGCATCTTGTATACCTCGAGGGTATCCCATGCCATGCACTAATGACTCTTACCTATTCTTTGGATTATCCTCTTGACTTTGACTCTTAATCTTTGACCGCATCCTATATCCATAGGATGCCCTTTCTATATGCCAAGAGTCAATCCTTTGACTATTAGCAACTTACCTAAGGTAATATCTTCTTCAAGATAATATACTCTACTTTTACTATTACTTATTTATCTCAATAGAGTTCAGTCCCCTTCTTCAAGAGCCATCCTTAGTTTTTACGATCACTGCTTTGATGATATACAAAAGATCATCGACAGAAGGATTGAAAAATTAGAAGGAGCAATTCAGGCATCACAAGGTGAGCTTCAAAATATTTTAGACGTGACGGTTGAAAATATAAAGAAAGCAATTGGAGCATTAGAGGATAGCCATTGAGCATTGAAAAAACTCATGAAGGATCAAGCAAAAGCATGTAAACAACATATGCTTCTGTAAAATCTAGGGACTACTTCTAGTTTAGGATGCAGCCTTCTGGACCTTCACCTATTGGCACATGCACAAGATTTGGACAATGTTAGTATGCATGATAGCAAAGGCAACTCTTCTTCAAATTCATACTCTCAACCTTCGTCCTAGTGTCCGCATGCTGATAGTCCACAAGGATGCTTTCTGTCTCCATCATGATCCCTTCACCTCGAACTAGACACTCACAGTACCAAGGCAATCATCCATGCCTCTAAACCTTATTTATCTCCTTTCAAAATTCCAACCAAGGTAGGCTTGATGGATGGATGGGAGAGAGAGAAGCAGCCTCATGAGAAGGTTGACCTTCATTTTGAGTTAATATTCATTTGTAATTGTGAGCAAATCATACATGAGTACAAACTTGGTGATTCTCCTCTTATAATTGGATCAGGCTCAAAACAAAGACAAATATAAAAAAAATGGTCTGATGAGGAGGTTGAGCTTTTGAAGCGGTAAGTTCAAGAGCATGGAAAAGGCCATTAAAAGAAAATCTTAAACAACAATTGCATCTTTAGCTTGACCTTCCTCGTATTTGATGATTATATCAGAAGACAAGGCTCATTTTTTCAGCTAATAGATATACAACTTCTGCACGTCAATTCAAATTTGTGAAATAATAAGAAGAAGAAAAAAAATTATATATATATGATAACTATCCTTGTTTCTAAGATAATCTCATGTCCCTTCTCAATTCCTTTTTAAAGTTGTCAATTTACGTTACTCTGGTGAGTCAAATTCATGCTACGCAAAACCCTAGTCTTACTTCATACCAACAAAAGCACTCTTCACAATCACTCCAAAATTGCCAATCTGTGTCATTCTGGTGAGTCAAACTCTTCATGTGTGAAACCTTGGTCTTACCTCACACCAACAAAAGCATTCTTTACAACCACTTATATCCATGCAAGCAAGATAATTGCACACCTAAGATCTTCCAAAACTTCACTCCTCCACCCTCCATCACAAACAAGTGGAACAAAAAAAGAGATGTTCCTCTATATACTGCACCATATTCTATATCTCCATGAATTCAGTTCCAGATTCCTTAGAATCATGAAGCAATCATACATTGGATCCCTAAATACACTACATAGAAAACATAACCACAATGGATCATGTATGCATTGTGTATAAGGCTTGTGAAGCACATTTACCTAAACCATTTCTTCCAATCTCTATTCAGAAAAACAATGCACAGACACTTAATATTTTCGGATGCCTCGCCCTAGTCGGCATCCTTGGAGGTCTTGTTCTCAAGACATGCATCTTTTTTTAATGCACTAGTGGCATTTTATGCATCGTCTTTTAAAACATTCAGAACAGACTCCTTTTTTTGCTCAATACATTTTGTGCAAGGAAAAAGAGGCTTGTGACTATGATGTGCTTCACCAGCTTGTATTCTTAATTGAAGTTGTCTTAGGCACTCCCTTCATCTAGCAATCTTGTCACGTCCAACTACACTAATTTCCTCTGTTCTTCACCGACTGTAGACTTGTTGGGATAAAAAATGTCCTTTGAGACAAAAATCTTCTCTACGACATCCTTCACCACCAATTCACATGTCTCAATCTCTAGTAAATGCTTTGACACTCCTATCGTCAACTTCTTCTTGGGATGAAGAACCACGAGATCTTTTGAGTATTATCGATCTTAGCAGAAGTCCCACAATGGATCATGATACTGCTTTGATAATGTCTTCGATATTTCAAAGATTGAAAAATTGAGGTAGATTCACGAGATCTACTGCACTATGAAATAATACAAGATCATTCAATTCGGCTTCTACCATTGGCAAAAGCAATTGCTATGGTTGTTGTGTTGATCTCGACTCTTTTTGCAATTTTAAACTTGAGCATATTTGCTCAATGTCGGGTTTCACTGTTTGAACTCCTAAGGTCATAAAAAATACCTTCTAATAGAGCAAAAGAAGATAAATTGAGGACAATCAATGCATTTACGCATGGTGTGGAGGGAGGATCTTTGTCTATTAAAGAGCCTCATGGCATGTGAAAAGAAAGAATAATCTTCTATTACAGGAAAAAAAATTTGAAGAAGTAAAAATCAGGTAGTGGTTTCTATGCATTAAATTATATTATATTGTATTGTATTCTCAAGGACAGAGATTCAAGGTGCACTTTGACTTACTAGACCAAGTCCAGCAGTTGGAACACTTTTGATCTGCAAAGAGAGAAATTGATCAACTTCAAATTTGGCACATGGTAGGATATGATGATTTCAAAAAAGTGACCAAATTGGTATTAGAGCTACAAGTCATAGACAAGCCTATCTGATCACTGGAATGAGCAAGAACATGAGGAGACCTATGTACAAATACGACTGAGATACAATTGGTCATTGGGAAGTGATCGAACAGCAAGTACAAAGCAAGTGCAACAATGATGATACAATGAGCATGAAATAGAGAAAGATGGGACTAATGAGATACTATACATGCCTCCAACTATGATGTAAATACATAAAAGCATTTGGCGTGGAGGATGTTATGGCATCATGGACTATCAAGGAGATGATAGGAAAAAAAAAAGAGCAAAGTCAGGGTGAAATCAAGGGAGGAGGAGACACGTAACATAAATCAATGTGATGTAAGAGCGGTGTCGTACTGTAATTGCTTACAATATGTAAAATCCATTCAAAATGCATAATATATTTATAGGTTTAGATATGTGTTAGAATGTTTAATAAATTAAATTAAAATTGATTGATAGAAGAAACTTTATTTTATTTTATTTTATTTGTACTTGTTTTTATTATAATATTTAAAAATTATAAGAACCTAAATGTTTAGTATGAAGCCTTGAAAGAAAGTGAGAGCCTAAGGATGAAAATTTAAGCTAGTAGGAGGCTAATTGGAAGGGATAAAATCAAGGCATGATCAGATGAAGGCAAAGAATACAGAACTTCATCCCTATTGATTGAATACCATGCCCAATGGGCTTTGAGGAGGCTGCCTGCGACCTTAACAAGGATTTTGGCGACTTCAAGAAGAGGATTAGAAAATCAAAAGCTAGGGTTGTAAAGTTTAGGATTTTGGATACAATTTGTGTACAAAAATTAGAGGATTTGGAGTTAATATTCCTAGTATTTTCTTTGTTCTCCCTTCTACTTATCTTGAGTGGTGTTAGATATTTTTTGAAGTCTTATCATGGCAGAGCTTGCCAAAATAAAAAATACAATGGTACAAATGCAAGAGCAAATGAAAAAATTGATGCTTCCAATGCATCAACTCACTGTACCTCCACAAGGAGCAACAAGGTTACCAAATAATGAAGATATAGATATGGTTGGAGTTGCTTCAACATCTACACCAAGCCATATAATTTTTCCTACATTGGAACATCATCCAAGCATCAGAGAACCAAAAATTGGTCTACCTGAGAAGTTTGATGGCACAAGATCCAAGTTTTGAGGATTCATCAACCAAGTCCAACTGGTGATTGAATTGCAACCGCAAAGTTTTCCAATTCTAGGATCACAAGTTAGGTTTATTAATACACTACTTTCAAATTCTGTCTTATCTTGGTTTTCATCTTTTCTGAAACGATGTGATCCAATATTGAATAATTTAGAAGTTTTTTTTGCAGAATTTCAATCTATGTATGGAGAACACGATGCAACTCATGTCACAACCAACAAGCTTCGTATCCTACAACAAGGCAATTGATCAGTGACATTATATGCTTCACAATTTCATAAATTAGCAATCGATATCAAGTGGGATGATGCTGCACTCATCAGTCAGTTTCTCTACGGATTACAATATGAAGTGAAGAAATTGATGTTGAACTTACCCGATCCTCAAACATTGAGTCAAGCAATAGACTTTGCAATGAAGTGTGATAATCGGCTTTTCGAATTTAAATCTAAAAGTCGTACAAGAAAACCTCATCAACATTATAATTCAATGGCAGCACCAATGTCTTCTCAATATATACCTTCAAAAGTTGAGGACATGCAAATTGATGCTATATGTTTCAAGCCGCTTACTGAACAAGAAAAGACTCGACGTCGTCAAGAAGGATTATGCTTGTATTGTGGAGAACCTAAATACACTGCTCAAAATTGTCCAAAGAAACGATGCAACCACAAGATAAAGAGTACGATTGTCAAAGAAGATAATATGTCGGAAAACGAGTTTGTCCAACCATAATAAGGATCGTGTGGCTGGGATCTTGTACAATTTCTAATGAAGGTCCTATCCTCTCCTCACAACCATCTCTTTGTTTTATAATAGATGTGTATTTAGGACCTAATAATTACAAAGCCTTTGCTTTAATAGATTCGGGAGCCTCGGCTTGTTTTTTAGATGAAGAATTTGCTAAAAGCCATAGAATACAGATAATACAAAAATCTAAACCCGTACATGTAGAAGTCATAGATGGTCATCCTTTATCTTCTGGAGATGTTATTCATGAAACACTTCCTTTAGATGTAGTAGTAAATGGGTATTATGGTTGCGTAATTTTTAACATAATTAGATCTCCCTCTATTCCAGTTATTCTTGGTCTATCATGGTTAGAAAAACACAACCCTCGAATAGATTGGATTTCTCGTATTCTTAATTTTTTTAAAAGTATAGCTAACAATATAATTAATCAAGTAAGAAATCACAAGTCTAGTAGAATTAGACCTGCGTTTGTAGGTGCAAGAGCTTTCTTGTACGCTGCAGAAGAAGGATCACTTTTTGTCATTTATGCTACACCTATTTCCAACAATAGAAAGACTTCAAGTAGCATTCCAAGTCAGTATCAAGATTATCAAGACATTTTTGACAAAAAGAATGCAGATATTCTTACAGAGCATCATCCATATGATTGTTCAATCGACCTTAAAGAAGGAACTCAGCCACCATTTGGACCAATCTACAGTTTATCACAAGATGAATTGGCTGAACTCAAGGCGTATTTTGACAAGAATTTGGCCAAGAATTTTATACGCCATTCTAAATCTCCAGCAAGAACTTCAATTCTATTTGTGAAAAAAAAAAGATGGATCATTGCGGATGTGTGTTGACTATTGAGGACTCAACAAGATCACAATCAAGAACAAATATCCATTATCTTTGATATCAAGACTACTTGATTAGTTAAATCAAGCTAAGATCTATACAAAAATAGATCTAAGAGGAGGATACAATCTAGTACGCATCAAAGAAGGAGATGAATGGAAAATTACATTTCAAATTAGATATGGATATTTTGAATATAATGTCATGCCTTTTAGACTTACGAATGTATCAAGTGCTTTTCAACATCTCATGAATGATGTTTTTTGTGAGTTCTTAGACAATTTTGTCATCTGCTACCTAGATGACATTTTGATCTATTCTAAGAATATAGAAGAACATGAAATACATATTTGTCAAGTATTACAAAAACTTAAAGATGCAGGATTATATGCCAAGATGGAAAAGTGTGTATTTCACACTACTCAAGTTGATTTCTTAGGATACATCATTTCAAATGATGGTCTCATGATGGATCCTAAGAAAGTCAAAACAATCATGAATTGGAAGATTCCAAAGATGATAAGAGATGTCCAATGTTTTTTGGAATTTTCCAATTATTATCGGATCTTCATCAAAGACTTCTCTTGTATTACGGCTCCACTTACACGTTTGACTTGTAAAGACAAACTCCAATGGAATCAAGAAGCGGAAGCAGCTTTTGAAGCTTTGAAGATATCGATTATTTCTGTACCAATCGTATATCGTGTAGATTTTTCCAAGGCATTTTTTATGGAAACAGATGCATCAGAGTTTGCCCTAGGTGCAATTTTGTCACAAATAGAAACAGATGACAAACTTCGTCCAATAGCTTTTCATTTAAGAAAATTCTCAGCAGCCGAGATCAATTATGAGATCCACGACAAAGAACTTCTTGCAATCATGGATTCTTTTCAAGAATGGCATCATTATTTAGAAGGCGCTTCAAGTCCAGTCACCGTGTATACGGATTACAAGAACTTCAAGTATTTCATGTCAGCACGCATGTTGAATCATTGTCAAGCTCGTTGGAATATGTCTTTGTCAAGATTTGAGTTTATTATCACTTATTGGCCAAGAAAACAATAAGGTTTGTCCAATGCCCTTTCTAGACGTTTTTATTTTGCACGAGAAGAAGGAGATGCAGCTTTTGAGCAACAAAGAACAATTCTCTTGAAACTAGAGCAGTTTTATCTTCGAGCAATAAAATCAACATTAATTGTTGATTCAACTTTTCTCAAGCAAATTCAATCAAGTATGTTCTCAGACCCTCCTGTTCATGATATCAAGAATAATTCTTCCAAGTCTCATGATTCTTCTAAATTCGAGTTCAAGAACAATCTATTATATTTTGAAGGACGTCTATATGTTTCAAAAGGAGAAGCACGTCATGATTTTCCAGCGGTAGGATATTTTGGAAACAATAAGACTTTGGAACTTATAAAAAGAGATTTTTGGTGGCCTCAAATATGGAAGACAATCAAAGACTTTGTACAATTATATGATATCTGGTTAAGATCAAAGACTCCTCATCATCGACCTTTTTAGCTTCTTCAACCATTACTTATTCCAGAACAACCATGGTCTTTTGTTTCTATGGATTTCATCACAGATCTTCCAAGCTCAAGATCTTATGACTCTATATTTGTGATAGTAGATCGTTTCACGAAGATGGCACATTTTGTGCCATGTACAAAATCTAGCACAGGTGAAGAAACAGCTAAGCTTTTCATTGATAATATCTATTGCTATCATGGGTTACCGAAGGATATTATATCGGATAGGGGAACTCAATTTGTATCAAGATTTTGGAGAACCCTTTTCAAGATCTTAAAAGTGGATATAAAATTTTCTTCAGCTTTTCATCTTCAAACTAATGGACAAATAGAGCGCGTGAACCAAGTCTTGGAGCAATACTTAAGGTGTACCATCAACTACCAACAAGTTGATTGGATAGCTCTTCTACCATTGGCAAAATTTATTTATAACAATACGATACATTCTTCTACACAACAAATATCTTTCTTTGCCAATTATGGTTATCATCCACGACTTGATGCTTTTGACTTTTCAATAGTTAATAATCCAGCAGCAGAAGATTTGGCAAATTGTTTGTCAGAGCTACATGCAATAATGAAGGTGCAATTAAAAGAAGCTCAAAAATGACAAAAAACAAATGCAGATGCGTATCGTAAGGAACAACCACAATTCAATGTGGGAGACAAGAAATGATTATTTCATCGCAATATCAAGACTACTTGTCCTTGTGATAAGTTGGACTATTGTAGGCTTGGACCTTTTCCTATTTCTAAACAAATCAATCTAGTTGCATATTGATTACACCTATCGGAATCCATGAAGATCCATCATGTATTCCACGTTGTTGGGTAGAGAGAATTTGCCTTGGGAAAACGCCGGGTTCCTAGCTGCTACTAGAACTAGCAGGGAACATGAGAGGAAGCCGTGCAAGTATGTTCTATACTTGCACAATATTTCTTCAAGCTTTCAAGTTATACTTGAATTATACTTGTACAAGTCTTGTACAAGTATAAAGTATAAATACTTGAATAATACTTATACAAATACTTGTATAAATACTTGTATAAATCCTTGATATAACACTTATACAAATACTTGTATAAATCCTTAGTATAATACTTGTACAAATACTTGTACAAATATTATGTATAATACTTGTAGAATACTTACAGAATACTTGTATAAATACAAGTATATATACTTGTATAAAAAGTATAAGCAAAGTATGTATGTATTCAAGTATATCTCAAAATACAACCGCATATGAGGAATACAAGTTATACAACAAGCTGAAACTAAATAAATCACTAAAAATTCATCCAAAGGTCGAATCAAGCATGCTTATAGCCTATGGAAAGCCAATAATCCATTGTAAAACATATCAAAATTTCACAAATAGATGACTTACCATTTAAAAGTTATGATTCAATGACAAAGTTCAATTGATTTTTTTGTTGTGTTATAAGCACCTAAAAATATCAAAAGGATTGAAGAGACTGTCCGACTTGGGTGGTTGAACAAAGTCTCTGCCCCTCTTCGTCGGGTGGCAGCAAACCCTTTCCCACTCTCAAGCTCACAACTTTTGCTCTCCAACTCCAAATGCTACAAGAGATGTCTTGATAGATAGCTAACACAATCTTCCACACTCTCTATAAATTTCACTAAGAAAGAGTTGAAATCAAACTTGCAGTGGCAGCTCGAAGTTTCTGCCCCTCTTCGTTGGATGGCAGCAAACCTCACTCTACTAAAACAAGCATAACTTTTTGTTCACAACTCCAATACAAGCAAGTGAGTAGGTTTTAGAATCCTCACAACTTGAAGAACACACCCACTAATTTTCACTACAAACGCTTTTATCTCCTCGGAGCTATCTCTCTCCAAAGTTCACCATTCAAAACTCCTCTCCTCTCGGTCTAACAAGAGGAGTATATCTCCCTTTCTTTCTATATTAGACTATGAGACGCCCACATGGGCAGCCAAATCCTATTGGATGGGCCTTATTCACCCCATGCTCTTTTTTCTTATCCTTCATAAGGTCCATTCTACCTCAAAAGTCAACAAGAAAGATAAAACAACCTTTACCTTTCTTCTAATTACAAAAGAGTCTATTCTAGGATATAAATAAGGTAGAAACAAAACAAATAGCCATCTTAATTCACTAATTAAGTGGCTATAATAAATCCTCTCCTTATAATATCTTCTAAAATAACCTCTAGCACTCACACATATATTAACAATAGATACAAGATTTTTCATATTTTTATACATTGCACGTAAATGTAGTATGACAACGTGTCACACTTGAGCCATACAAGACAGTGGTTATACAAGGAAGAAGACAGATGCCACCGCCTCCTATTGAAGTGGACAACGATGAAGAATTCGAGGTTGAAGAGATTTTAGATTCAAGGCGGTGCTAAAATCGACTGGAATAACTTGTGCATTGGTGTAGATATGATATTAGTAAACGCACATGGGAGCCATCAAAGAATCTAATTAATGCATCAATAAAAGTCAATGCATTTCATCGATGACATCCATCAAAATCAAGATAAAGAATCAAGAAAAGCAATCTTTGTTATAAAGCAAAGCAGGTTCTATAGAGGTTTCATCCTACCTTGTATCATTGTTTGTCATTAAATTTTGTTTGTGCTAAAGAGATGGAGGATCAACAACCATCAAATTCAGCTCAAGAGCCATTATTTGCTGATTTACCAGACGAGACATTACGACTATCACAACCTTCAAGACAACGGAATAGAGATGAAGATCCTCAAGAACGACATGTCCTACCTCGGATTGATGGCAAAATTCAACATGTTTGGTATCACGACCTTGGAAGAGACTTCCGATGTTTGGTGATACTTTTAGATGTAGGAACTATTCCTGATGGTGTTCTTAATACTTTCTTTGAAAGAAGTTATGAAGGCCTAAACAATGATCAAATAACAGGGTGGTCCTCTCGCCCTGGTATGGGACATTATCGATGGCTGAAAGGACCTATCAACTACCTTCAAAGGGAACAAAGATCAGAGTATGTAGTAAGCACAATTCGACGTATTTTGGACTTTCTCAACATGTAATCACTGCTCTTTGTGGAACTTGTCTCTAGAAGGGGGGGTAATGTCACGGATATAAGATTTACTCCAATAAATTATCTAAGTACTATAGACCAATAGAAGTAGGTAGAATAAGTTGATTTGATAATATCTGATAGACAAGCTTTCTAAAAGCTTTTTAGATGCGGAATCACCTTTATACATGTGTATAGGTGATTGGTAGGTTAGAAACTTGGTCAATAAGCTAGCCACATGGCGCACATGTTGGTAGCTTGTGGAACAAGCTAGCCATGTACCACACATGTTGGTAGCTTGCGGAACAAGCCAAGTACGTGGCGCACATGTGAGAAACTTGTCGAGCAAGTTTGACACATGTCTTGCAAATTAGACACGTGTATAAGGTCCCATAGAATACCGCCACGTAGCTCTTAATTAGATAGTATTTATAGAGGTAAGAGTGAAGCCCTCTTCATTCTTGTTAACTCTTTTCTTGGTTCTAGTCTAGTTTCAAGAGTCTTCATGTTTCTAGTCTTTGGCAATAGCCATTCCAGTTTTCTTTGAATATATATACTTTCTTATTTCTATTTTGTGATTTTTCTTTGATACAATTTCCATTAGATTATATATCTTTTTCTAGTTCATGTCCTTGACATCAAGTGATCCATGCTTGTGTTTCTTTTGCCAAAGGTTTAGACATGATAGATGACTTGGTAAATTATAGTGTGTTGGAAGCAAGTAATTGAGCATATATTTGAGTTCTAAGTTTTTGTTTTATATATTTTAATATTACATATTTTTATGTATATTGAAGATATTGAATCTTATTTCTCAAATCTAATCACAATCGCATGTAATAGATATATTAAGATTTGTGGAATCGCAAGCATGATTGAGCTTTTTCTTTTATTTTTATGACTAATCTATTCTCAAATGGTAATAAAAATATTAGCTTGACCTTGGTTTCATAAATCTCTGGAAATGGTTTCACTCTCCTATTGTTTTTCTCTTATTGCCTTCTTCCCCTTCAAGTTGAGTTGAGAATGCTAAATCGATTTATGGTAGGTTTGGGAAGGAGATGGTAGTTGGAAGGAATATATGTAGGAGAGATCCTACCTTCCCATCTCCCACTCAAAAACTCTGCCAATTTAATCGATAGAATATTTGTGCAATAAAGGCGGAATCTAATTAGAGCCATCCTTTGTATGAGGAGAAGGGAAGGAGCTACTAAAACTAGAAATGACAGCTATTTGGCTAAATAAACATCCAACACCATTAATTGAGGACAGATGGATATATGAATGAACGGATAGATTATTCATCAAAATTTCACATATTATTCAACTTCATTAGAAAAAAATGGTGCCAATTAGGGTGGTCAATTCTTTGTCTTTATTTTTGGACCATACGACATTACAAAAGGTTCAATGGCAAGATATGATTGTGCATGCTACAATGGACTTGATGAGCTTCATATGAGAATAGAAGACAAGTGTGGATAGTTTACTTGCGGCTACAACTTTAGATATTAGTTTTGTTGGATTTTGGTCCTCGTTATATGAAGTTTGAAGAAGTTATACAGAGATTATCAAAATAGAGAGTGTTGTGACCAAGTTTAATTTGTTCAATTCAAGTGATAAGACAATTAGGATGCTTGTGAAGCATTTTTTTTTTTTTTTTTTTTTTTTTTTGGATTTTTTAAATAGATAAGCTTGCTTATTTTTTATTCTTGGTTGTTTTGCATCACAATAGTTGTATTTATATTTGGAGGTAGTACTATGTAGGATCGCTAATACTTTGATTACTCCAATCATTTTGGTTGGTGGATAGGTTGGTACATTACTGCATGTTCGATTACTTTGATCATTTTGATTGGCCGAAGGATTGATATATTGGTACATGATTGATTTCTCCAATCATTTTGGTTGGCCAGAGGATTTTTATACTGCTGCATATTTGATTATTCCAAGATGTGTATAGATGAAGATTGTGATAGAGGTCTAGGATTTATATTTATTCGAAGTTCTTGACAGGTGAGTGTGATTTTGATGTCAAGGTAATCCTAGACATTATGTGATATTTTTATTGCTGACTCTTTTATTTGATGCTTTCAAGAATTCTGTTTGAATTTTCTTTCCACAATTTAATTGAAAGAAGGAGTCTCACAGTGCTTACTTACTTGATATACACTCTTTGGCAACTTCAAGTTATGGAGGCGATGGCTCCTGTTGAGGTGAGTTTGTGAAATGATTGGAATTCATTAATTATACCAAATTAGATTCAAATGTAGATTTTTAATCAAATTTTAAGCTTAAATTTTCAACAGTGTTTTTATTCATATATTAAGTAGTATTTACTATTAGATCTCTCTTCTTTAGATGGACCAAGATCATCAATAAAAAAGGTGGAAGGAGAAGCTAGAAGATACAATGCAAGACCAAATAAGAACAAAGGAAGAAGAAAAGAAAAAGATGAGAGATGAGATAAGAAAGTTGAGAGATGAGAGATAAGAAGGATAGAAAAGGAGATTGACAATGCATTGGGAACAGAAGTAAGAAAGCCGCTTGATACTATCATATTATATTCACGTGCAGTATGTAAAAATATTATATATTTTAAATTTATTGATATTACATATATGTGTGTTAGAGATTATTTTAGAAGATATTATAAAAAGAGGATTGATTTTAGCCACTTAATTAGTGAATTAAGATGGCTATTTGTTTTGGTTCCTACCTTATTTATATCTTAGAATAGATTCTATTGTAATTAGAAGAAAGGTAAAGGTTGTTTTATCTTTCTTATTGACTTTGAGGTAGCATGGACCTTGAAAGGGATAAGAAAGAAGACTATGGGATGAATAGGGCCTGACCAATATGATATGGCTGCCCATGTGGGCGTATCAAAGGCAGATGTGGAAGAAAAGGGGAGAAGACTCCTCTTGTTGAGAAGAAGGGTTACAGTATTTGAGCACTGAATTTTGGAGAGAGATTGCTCCAAGGATATAAAAGCGTTTGAAATGAAATTTAGAAAGTATGTTCTTTGAGTATTCCAAAAATTTGACTGATAGTTGGTGGAAAGAATATTTCTCCAATTTGGCATATAATCCACTTTCTCGTAGTTTCTTTAATACCTTCCGTATATGATATTCATGCTCTTCTTCATTCTTAGAAAAGATGAAGATATCGTCTAAATACATGACTACAAAGTCATCTAAGTATTCTCGTAAGATATCATTCATCATATGTTGGAAGATTGCAGGTGCATTTGCAAGTCCAAAAGGCATAACATTGTATTCAAAATGTCCATACCTTGTGCGGAATGCTGTCTTCCATAAATCTCCTTCTTTAATCCTGACTAGGTTGTAGGCGCCTCTCAAATCAATCTTTGTAAAAATCTTTGCTTGTCCTAATTGTTCCAATAATCCTGAGATTAATGGTAATGGATAGCAATTTTTTATAGTTACCTTGTTCAGACCTTGATAGTCAACATACATATATAAGAAATCATCCTTCTTTTTTACAAATAATATAGGAGCTCCAACTGGCAATTTTGAATGTCGAATAAAATTCTTGGCTAGATTTTCATCAATATATTCTTGCAAGGCTGTAAGCTCCGTTTGTGATAGATTATAAATTGGACCAAATGGAGGTTGAGCTCCATCTTATAATTCAATTGCACAATCATAAGGATAATGTTTGGATAATATGTCTATTTTTTTCTTTTCAATTACGTCTTTCAAGTCACGATATTGATTAGGAATTTTCTGCTTTAGTTGCTCCGTTTGATCTTTCATTGGAATAACATACAATACAAATGCATCTCTTTTTTTTACTGTTTGCATAAATGCTTTAGCTTTAAAAAATAGAGTAGTACCTCGTTTTTTCTTTTGATATGTGGATCTTGAAAAAATCTTTTGCATACTCTAATCAATATCTGGATTATGTACCTCAAACCAAGGAAGTCCAATGACAATAGGATTTGTCGGACATCTAATGATATTGAAAACAATTTGTGATACTTGATCTCCTAGTATTACTTCCAACAATTGGATTTTTTTGACAACATCTCTTGATGCAAGGTTTCATCCATCAATGACTTCAACTGGTATAGGATGGGTCTTCTTTACAAGTAATAGATTGTACCTGGTTGTAAAATTCTTATCCATGAAGCATGTTGAGGCTCCAATATTTAAAAGGACTTTAGCAGAAATTTCTTGTTTCAAGGTTCTTATGTATATATGAAGTATAAAACAAGATGTTGGATCCGAAGGTAAAAAGAGACCTATTTGTGATACTTTAGATTTGGGGGTGTCCAACCACAAGGTCCCTACTATGGTTGGACGTCTTTGTTTTTCGACCTTTCTAATTCGGATATTATACCTTGTGGCTTGAATTCTCTAGACTTAATTGGATAATTTGCTACCTTATGATTGAATCTTCTACAATATATGCATAAATTTTCCTACTCACTTCCTTGTATTAGAGTTGTAAGCAAAAAGTTATACTTGTTTTAGTAGAGTGAGGTCTACTACTATCGAAAGGTGATGGTAGAAACTTCGAGCTGCCATTGAAAGTTTGATTTTAATTCTTTCATAGTGAAATTTGTAAAGAGTGTGGAAAATTGTGCTAACTTTCTATCAAGTTATTTCTTGTAGCATTTGGAGTTGGAAAGAGGAAGTTGTAAGCTTGAGAGTGGGAAAGGGTTTGCTGCCACTAGACAAAGAGGGGCAGAGATTTTGTTCAACCACCTAAGTCGGACAGTCTCTTCAATCTTTTTGATATTTCAAGTGCTTATAGTAGCTTATGTAAGATTTCTAAAAATACAAAAATCAATGCATTTGGAGCTTCTATGAAAGATTTATGAGCCATGAAGTGTCAAGAGGGCAAATTGTCACTAGGGTTTGATGAGTAGATTCGACTAGTTATAAAATCTGAAATTTGAGAGGTATACATGTAAAATTTTAAGACAAGTCAAATCATGGAGTGAGATTTCTAAGAAGCTATTGCATATCTAATTTTGAAAAGGTAAGCAACCACAACAATGGTTGAAGTGAAGAGGACCTTTGCTGCCTTTGTATTTGTTGGAAATTTTTAGTGCCTATTTCATTTAGCCATAACTTTTAAATGGTCAGACATCTATTTGTGAAATTTTGATATGTTTTATAATGAATTATTAACTTTCCATAGCTTATAGGAATGCTTGATTTGATCTTTGGATGATATTTTAGTGATTTATTTAGTTTCAACTTATTGTATAACTTGTATTCCTCATATATGGTCGTATTTGAGGCATACTTGAATATATATATACTTTGTTTATATTTATTATATAAGTATATATACTTATATTTATATCAAATATTTATATGTATTTTATAAGTATTATACATAATATTTATATAAGTATTTATATAAATATTATACCAAGGATTATATTTTTTTATACAAGTATTATATCAAGGATTATATTCTATTTTGTATTAGTATTATATCAAGGATTATATTCTATTTTTATATAAGAATTATATTCTATTTTTATATAAAGATTATATTCTAATATTGTACAAATATAAAAGATATTTGTATGCCATCTTCTCATATTCCTTGGTAGTTCTAGTAGCAGCCAAGAACCCAGTATTTTTCCAAGGCAAATTCTCTCTATTCGACAATGCAAAGTTGATATTCCTATAGTGTCATGATGAGAGTCTTAGCCCTAAGAAATATAAGATCTTTTGTGCTTCTAGTTAATCAAGTGCAAGATGAGATCCATAAAAGTTCAAAAAATTGAACAATTTACATTAAAAAAAAAATATACTTTATGAACCCCAACCTATTCTGCCTTTAGAGACCTACCTCCAATTTCAATCATAAATCCTAGGATAATACATCATTTGAAGCGAAATTAAGATACAAGGTTCTTAAGAAAGTAAAGAAGCAAACCTTAAAAAACTTTTTGATCATAATTAATATAGATAGAGAGAACCACGTTGTCAAAGTTATCTCTCCTTGTATCACAAACGTAAGATTTACTCCAATAAATTATTTTAGTAATAATAGACCAATAGAAGTAGGAAAAATAAGTTGATTTGATAATATTTGATAGAGAAGCTTCCTAGAAGCTTCATAGATGCGAAATCACCTTTATACATGTCTATAGGTGATTGATAGGTTAGAGACTTGGTCAACAAGGTAGCCACATGGCGCACATGTTGGTAGCTTGTAAAACAAGCTAGCCATGTGTTACACATGTTGGTAGCTTGCGGAACAAGCCAAGTATGTGGCGCACATGCGAGAAACTTCGTCGCACACCTCGCTTACGCGGTCTTCTGCAAATTGTATTAATGCTGCATTTAGGTCCTATGTATCACCGCTAATGTAGCCTCTTTGTTAGATAGTGATTTATAGATCAATTTACCTATGTCCAACTCTTTGCTTCAATTCCTTTCTTAATCCTAGTCTAGTTTCAAGAGTCCTCATGTTTCCAGTCTTTGACAATAGCCATTCCAGTTTTCTTTTGAATATATATATTTTCTTATTTTATTTTGTGACTTTACTTTGACACAATTTTCATTAGATTATACATCTTTTTCTAGTTCATGTCCTTGATAGATTGACAAGAGTACACTTATAATATCATAGCTTTGTCTTGTCTTAATTTTAAGAGTGGATTATCCTTTTTTTTTTCTTGATAAGACACAAGCATTTTAGAAGTTGCGGATTACCCTCTTCTAAACTGATATTATTCCTAGTATTTTCTTTGTTCTCCTTGTTATTTATCTCGAGTAGTGTTATATATTTTTTGAAGTGTTATTATGGCCGAGCTTGCCAAAATGAAGAGTGCAATGGTACAAATGCAAGAGCAAATGAGGGAATTGATGCTTGCAATGCATCAACTCACTGTACCTCCACAAGGAGCAACAAGGTTACCAAATAATGAAGATATAGATATGGTTGGAGCTGCTTCAACATCTACACCAAGCCATATAATTCTTCCTACATTGGAACATCGTCCAAGCATCAGAGAACCAAAAATTGGTCTACCTGAGAAGTTTGATGGCACAAGATCCAAGTTTTGAGGATTCATCAATCAAGTCCAACTGGTGATTGAATTGCAACCGCAAAATTTTCCAACTCCAGGATCACAAGTCAGATTAATTGGTATACTACTTTCAAGTTCTGCCTTATCTTGGTTTTCATCTTTTTTGGAATGACGTGATCCAATATTGGATAATTTAGAAGCTTTCTTAGCAGAATTTTGATCTATGTCGTCGTGGTGCTGATTCTTGGGGTGCTCGTCGCAACCAAACTTTCAGACGTGTACACGATCCTGCACAATGACATTATATGCTTACAATTTCACAACGTTAATCGACATCAAGCGTACACGCCCACTCACTACCGGCTTTCACGGATTATAATACGAAGCGGAAGCGAAACGACGTTGAACTTACCCAATCCTCAACAAACATTGAGTCAAGCAACAGACTTTGCGGTGAAGTGATAATTAGCTTTTCTAATTTAGAGATCCGAAAAGCCGCATAAGTAATCCCCAATACATTATAATCTGTGCTATAGCATTCAATGACTTCTAATATGTACTGTGAAGTCGAGAGACATGCAAATTGACAAGAAGGGATGCTTCAAGCTTGCTTAACGAATAAGAAAGACTCCAATCGTGCTGTCAAGAAGGGATTACGCCAGACATGAGTAACCTAAACACACTGCTCAAAATTGTCCAAAGAAACGGCGCAACCACAAGATGAGGAGTACGACTGTCAAAGAAGATAATATGTCGGAAAACGAGTTTGTCCAGCCACAATAAGGACCGTGTGGCTAGGATCTTATACAATTTCTAATAAAGGTCCTATCCTCTCCTCACAACCATCTCCTTATTTTATAATAGATGTGTATTTAAGACCTAATAATTACAAAGCCTCTGCTTTAATAGATTCGGGAGCCTCGGTTTGTTTTTTAGATGAAGAATTTGCTAAAAGCCATAGAATACAGATAGTACAAAAATCTAAATCCATACACGTAGAAGTCATAGATGGTCGTCCTTTATCTTCTAGAGATGTTACTCATGAAACACTTCCTCTAGATATAGTAGTAAATGGCCATAATAGTTGCGTAATTTTTAACATAATTAGATTTATTTTTATTCCAATTATTCTAGGTCTATCATGGTTAGAAAAATACAACCCTCAAATAGATTGGATTTCTCATACTCTGAACTTTTTTAAAAGTATAGCTAACAATATAGTTAATCAAGTAAGAAATCATAAGTCTAGTAGAATTAAACCTCCGTTTGTAGGTGCAAGAGCTTTCTTGTACGCTGCAAAAGAAGGATCACCTTTTGTCATTTATGCTACACATATTTCCAACGATGGAAAGACTTCAAGTAGCATTCCAAGTCAATATCAAGATTATCAAGACCGTTTTGAAAAAAAGAATGCAGATATTCTTCCAGAGCATCATCTATATGATTATTCAATCGACCTTAAAGAAGGAACTCAGCCACCATTTGGACCAATCTACAGTTTATCACAAGATGAATTGGCTGATTTCAAGGCGTATATTGACGAGAATTTGGCCAAGAATTTCATACGCCATTTTAAATCTCCAACAGGAGCTCCAATTCTATTTGTGAAGAAAAAAGATGGATCATTACGGATGTGTGTTGACTATCAAGGACTCAACAAGATCACAATCAAGAACAGATATCCATTACCTCTAATATCAAGATTCTTTGACTAGTTGAATCAAGCTAGGATCTATACAAAAATAGATCTAAGAGGAGCATACAATCTAGTATGCATCAAAGAAGGAGATGAATGGAAAATTGCATTTTGAACCAGGTACGGACATTTTGAATATAATGTCATGCCTTTTGGACTTACGAATACACCAGCTGCTTTTCAACATCTCATGAATGATGTTTTTCATGAGTTCTTAGACAATTTTGTCGTTTGCTACCTAGATGACATTTTGATCTATTCTAAGAACGTAGAAGAACATGGAATACATGTTTGTTAAGTATTACAAAAACTTAGAGATGCAAAATTGTACGCCAAGATGAAAAAGTGTGTATTTCACACTACTCAAGTTGATTTCTTAGGATACATCATTTCAAATGATGGTCTCATGATGGATCCTAAGAAAGTCAAAACAATCATGAATTGGAAGATTCCAAAGACGGTAAGAGATGTCCAATGCTTTTTGGGATTTGCCAATTATTATCGGATCTTCATCAAAGACTTCTCTCGTGTTGCGGCTCCACTTACACGTTTGACTTGTAAAGACAAACTCCAATAGAATCAAGAAGCGGAAGCAGCATTTGAAGCTTTGAAGATATTGTTTGTTTTTGCACCAATCCTGTATCGTGTAGATTTTTCCAAGGCATTTTTTATGGAATTAGACGCATCAGACTTTGCCTTGGGTGCGGTTCTGTCACAAATGGAAACAGATGACAAACTTCATCCAGTAGCTTTTTATTCAAAAAGATTCTCAGCAGCCAAGATCAATTATGAGATCCACAACAAAGAACTTCTTGCAATCATGGATTCTTTTTAAGAATGGCATCATTATTTAGAAGGCACTTCGAGTCCAGTCACCGTTGTTATACTGCATTTACGTGCAGTGTATAAAAATATGAAAAATCTTGTATCTATTGTTAATATATGTGTGAGTGCTAGAGGTTATTTTAGAAGATATTATAAGGAGAGGATTTATTTTAGCCACTTAGTTAGTGAATTAAGATGGCTATTTGTTTTGTTTCTACCTTATTTATATCCTAGAATAGACTCTTTTGTAATTAGAAGAAAGGTAAAGGTTGTTTACCTTTCTTGTTGACTTTTGAGGTAGAATGGACCTTATGAAGGGTAAGAAAGAAGAGCATGGGGTGAATAAGGCCCATCCAATAGGATTTGGCTGCCCATGTGGGCGTCTCATAGTCTAATATAGAAAGAAAGGGAGATATACTCCTCTTGTTAGACCGAGAGGAGAGGAGTTTTGAATAGTGAACTTTGGAGAGAGATAGCTCCGAGGAGATAGAAGTGTTTGTAGTGAAAATTGGTGGGTGTGTTCTTCAAGTTGTGAGGATTCTAGAACCTACTCACTTGCTTGTATTGGAGTTGTGAACAAAAGGTTATGCTTGTTTTAGTAGAGTGAGGTTTGCTGCCACCCGACGAAGAGGGGCAGAAACTTCGAGCTGCCACTGCAAGTTTGATTTCAACTCTTTCTTAGTGAAATTTATAGAGAGTGTGGAAAATTTTGCTAGCTTTCTATCAAGACATCTCTTGTAGCATTTGGAGTTGGAGAGCAAAAGTTGTGAGCTTGAGAGTGGGAAAGGGTTTGCTGCCACCCGACGAAGAGGGGCAGAGACTTTGTTCAACCACCCAAGTCGGACAGTCTCTTCAATTTTCTTGATATAATTGGTGCTTCCACTGAGAGCTGCTTTGGGGCTATTAGTTTTGGCTAAGGTAATATGGAGGATACTGGAGGGACTTTCTTTGAAGCCTAATCAAACATGGATACCACTCTAGGAGCTTTGGCAATGTTTATGGATCAATATAGAACTCAAGGTGGAGGCAATGGAACTACCAAGGCTTTGAAGGGTATTGTTGACAAGATTGGGAGGTCCTCTGTCTTTGTTCATCTAGGAGAAGGGTCACTTTTAAAGGAAAAATGGGATGAAAGGACAATCAATGCCAAGAAAAAGAAAAAAAAAGCTCATTCTAATGGAAAAGCTATGGAAGAGAAGGCTAGTAATGGTCAAATGGTTAAAGAAGAAAATGACTATTTGACTAATGAAGAGGAAGATATGATCTTACAAATGTTTGCACAAACATGTATGGTGAGCAACAAGAGTGATATAACCAAAGATAAAAGTTTTGTGGAATGTGAGAAGATGGTGGAAAATAACGAAGAGGGGATTAGAGACTATGATATAAAGGTCCAGGCCTTACAAACTCAAGAAGAGAAAGTTGGAGAAATAGAAGAATTTTTCAATGGAGAAATGGAAGATGAGATTTTACAAATATTTGTTGGAATGAATATGAGTAAAAGAAGGATTATTATGTATACAATATATATCCAAAATGAAGGTGAATTTGAATATGGAAGAGCGCAAGGCTTAACAAAAGAAGCCCAGACTATCCAAATTCAAGAATGTGTGGTTGAAGAAATAACAAATGAAAAGATGATTCACAAGGACACAAAGATACTTATCTATGCAAATAACTACAACTTTGAGTGTGGTAAAGAAGAAAAGGTGGACTATTATCATTTATTTTGGACAATTATGAAGCTTCGAGAGCTTGAAGATATGATTTTAGCTTTGATTATTCTTAGCTTTTAGATAAAAATCATATCAAGAAGACTTTTTGACAGGGGAAAATGGCCCATTGAAATAAGCTAGAAATCGATACTAAGAGTTTTAAATAATATGGAAACATATAGAAGAAGGGATGGAAAGTTTCATACCAATGATCTTGAAGAATTCTTAACTCCATCAGAGACCAAAGGAATACCAGCAGGTGATGAAGAGATTGAAACGGAGGATGAAGAGGATTAAACTTGGCACATACCGGAGGATGTGCAGGTTTAGAGGGGGAGCATGTCATACTGCATTTACGTGCAGTGTATAAAAATATTAAAAATCTTGTATCTATTGTTAATATATGTGTGAGTGCTAGAGGTTATTTTAGAAGATATTATAAGGAGAGGATTTATTATAGCCACTTAATTAGTGAATTAAGATGGCTATTTGTTTTGTTCCTACCTTATTTATATCCTAGAATAGACTCTTTTGTAATTAGAAGAAAGGTAAAGGTTGTTTTACCTTTCTTGTTGACTTTTGAGGTAGAATGGACCTTATGAAGGGTAAGAAAGAAGAGCATGGGGTGAATAAGGCCCATCCAATAGGATTTGGCTGCCCATGTGGGCGTCTCATAGTCTAATATAGAAAGAAAGGGAGATATACTCCTCTTGTTAGACCGAGAGGAAGGGAGTTTTTGAATAGTGAAACTTTGGAGAGAGATAGCTCCGAGGAGATAGAAGTGTTTGTAGTGAAAATTGGTGGGTGTGTTCTTCAAGTTGTGAGGATTTTAGAACCTACTCACTTGCTTGTATTGGAGTTGTGAACAAAAAGTTATGCTTGTTTTAGTAGAGTGAGGTTTGCTGCCACCCGACGAAGAGGGGCAGAAACTTCGAGCTGCCACTGCAAGTTTGATTTCAACTCTTTCTTAGTGAAATTTATAGAGAGTGTGGAAAATTTTGCTAGCTTTCTATCAAGACATCTCTTGTAGCATTTGGAGTTGGAGAGCAAAAGTTGTGAGCTTGAGAGTGGGAAAGGGTTTGCTGCCACCCGACGAAGAGGGGCAGAGACTTTGTTCAACCACCCAAGTCGGACAATCTCTTCAATCCTTTTGATATTTTAGGTGCTTATAGTAGCTTGTGTAAGCTTTCTACAAAAACAAAAATCAATACATTTGGAGCTTTGATGAAAGTTTTATGAGCCGTGAAGTGTCAAAGAGGGAAAATTGTTGCTAGGGTTTGAAGAGTAGAATCGACTAGCTACAAAATCTGGAGTTTGAGAGGCATGCATGCGAAATTTTAGAGCAAGCTAGATGATGGAGTGAGCTTTCTAAAAAGCTATTGCATGTCCAATTTGGAGAAGGGAAGTGATCACAACAAAGGCTGAAGTGAAGAGGAGCTTTGCTGCCTTTGCATTTGCTTGGAAATTTTTAGCGCCTACTTCTTTTAGCCATAACTTTTAAATGGTAAGTCATCTATTTGTGAAATTTTGATATGTTTTACAATGGATTATTAGCTTTCCATAGGCTGTAAGCACGCTTGATTCGACCTTTGAATGAATTTTTAGTGATTTATTTAGTTTCAGTTTGTTGTATAACTTGTATTCCTCATATGCGGTTGTATTTTGAGGTATACTTGAATACATACATACTTTACTTATACTTTTTATACAAGTATATATACTTGTATTTATACAAGTATTCTATAAGTATTCTACAAGTATTATACATAATATTTGTACAAATATTTATACAAGTATTATACCAAGGATTTATACAAGTATTTGTACAAATGTTATACCAAGGATTTATACAAGTATTTATACAAGTATTATACCAAGGATTTATACAAGTATTTGTACAAGTATTATACGAAGTTTATACAAGTATTTGTACAAGTATTATACCCAGTTTATCAGTATTTATATAAGTATTTATAAAAGTATTATTCAAGTATTTATCTTTATATTTAATGAGGCAAGTATAATTCAAGTATAACTTGAAAGCTTGAAGAAATATTGTGCAGTAGCAGAGCGTATTACTTGCGACTACTTCTCACAATTATAACAGTTAGTAGCGGTAGGGAACCCCGGCGTTTTAAAAGCCGAATTTCTCTCTACCCGACATATTTTTGGTACTTCCACTAAGAGATGCTTTGGGGCTACTAGTTTTAGCTAAGGTAATATGGAGGATACTGGAGGGGCTTCCTCTGGAGCCCAATCAAACATGGATACCATTCTAGGAGCTTTGGCGATATTTATGGATCAATATAAAACTCAAGCTGGAGGTAATGGAGCTACCAAGGCTTTGAAGGGTGTTGTTGACAAGATTGAGAGGTCCTCTATCTTTATTCATCCAGGAGAAGGATCACTTCTAAAAGAAAAATGGGATGAGAGGATAGTCAATGCCAAGGAAAAGAAAAAAGAAGCTCATTTTAATGGAAAAGCTATGGAAGAGAAGGCTAGTAATGGTCAAATGGTTAAAGAAGAAAATGACTATTTGACTAATGAAGAGGAAGATATGATCTTACAAATGTTTGCACAAACATGTATGGTGAGCAACAAGAGTGATATAACCAAAGATAAAAGTTTTGTGGAATGTGAGAAGATGGTGGAAAATAACGAAGAAGGGATTAAAGACTATGATATAAAGGTCCAGGCCTTACAAACTCAAGAAGAGAAAGTTGAAGAAATAGAAGAATTTTTCAATGGAAAAATGGAAGATGAGATATTACAATTGTTTGTTGGAATGAATATGAGTAAAAAAAGGATTATTATGGATACAATATATATCCAAAATGAAGGTGAATTTGAATGTGGAGGAGCGCAAGGCTTAACAAAAGAAGCCCAGACCATCAAAATTCAAGAATATGTAGTTGAAGAAATAACAAATGAAAAGATGATTCATAAGGACACAAAGGTACTTATCTATGCAAATAACTACAACTTTGAGTGTGGTAAAGAAGTAAAGGTGGACTATTATAATTTATTTTGGACAATTGTAAAGCTTCGAGAGCTTGAAGATATGATTTTAGCTTTGATTATTCTTGGCTTCCAGATAAAAATCATATCTAGAAGACTTTTTGACAGGGGAAAATGGCCCATTGAAATAAGCTAGAAATCGATACTAAGAGTTTCAAATAATGTGGAAACATATAGAAGAAGGGATGGAAAGTTTCAAACCAATGATCTTGAAGAATTCTTAACTCCATTAGAGACCAAAGAAATATCAGAAGGTGATGAAGAGATTGAAACGGAGGATGAAGAGGATTAAACTTGGCACATATCGGAGGATGTGCAGGTTTAGAGGGGGAGCATGTCATACTACATTTACGTGCAGTGTATAAAAATATGAAAAATCTTGTATCTATTGTTAATATATGTGTGAGTGCTAGAGGTTATTTTAGAAGATATTATAAGGAGAGGATTTATTATAGCCACTTAGTTAGTGAATTAAGATGGCTATTTGTTTTGTTCCTACCTTATTTATATCCTAGAATAGACTCTTTTGTAATTAGAAGAAAGGTAAAGGTTGTTTTACCTTTCTTGTTGACTTTTGAGGTAGAATGGACCTTATGAAGGGTAAGAAAGAAGAGCATGGGGGTGAATAAGGCCCATCCAATAGGATTTGGCTGCCCATGTGGGCGTCTCATAGTCTAATATAGAAAGAAAGGGAGATATACTCCTCTTGTTAGACCGAGATAAGAGAGGCAGTTTTTGAGTGGTGAACTTTGGAGAGAGATAGCTCCGAGGATATAGAAGTGTTTGTAGTGAAAATTGGTGGGTGTGTTCTTCAAGTTGTGAGGATTCTAGAACCTACTCACTTGCTTGTATTGGAGTTGTGAACAAAAAGTTATGCTTGTTTTAGTAGAGTGAGGTTTGCTGCCACCCGACGAAGAGGTGCAGAAACTTCGAGCTGCCACTGCAAGTTTGATTTCAACTCTTTCTTAGTGAAATTTATAGAGAGTGTGGAAAATTGTGTTAGCTATCTATCAAGACATCTCTTGTAGCATTTGGAGTTGGAGAGCAAAAGTTGTGAGCTTGAGAGTGGGAAAGGGTTTGCTGCCACCCGACGAAGAGGGGCAGAGACTTTGTTCAACCACCTAAGTCGGATAGTCTCATCAATCTTTTTGAGAATTTAAGTGCTTATAGTAGCTTGTATAAGCTTTCTAAAAAAACAAAAATCAATACATTTGGAGCTTTGATGAAAGTTTTATGAGCCGTGAAGTGTCAAAGAGGGAAAATTGTTGCTAGGGTTTGAAGAGTAGAATTGACTAGCTACAAAATCTGGAGTTTGAGAGGCATGCATGCGAAATTTTAGAGCAAGCTAGATGATGGAGTGAGCTTTCAAAAAAGCTATTGCATGTCCAATTTGGAGAAGGGAAGTGATCACAACAAAGGCTGAAGTGAAGAGGAGCTTTGCTGCCTTTGCATTTGCTTGGAAATTTTAGCGCCTACTTCTTTTAGCCATAACTTTTAAATGGTAAGTCATCAATTTGTGAAATTTTGATATGTTTTACAATGGATTATTGGCTTTCCATAGGCTGTAAGCACGCTTGATTCGACCTTTGGATGAATTTTTCGTGATTTATTTAGTTTCAGCTTGATGTATAACTTGTATTCCTCATATGCGGTTGTATTTTGAGGTATACTTGAATACATACATACTTTGCTTTTACTTTTTATACAAGTATATATACTTGTATTTATACAAGTATTCTATAAGTATTCTACAAGTATTATACATAATATATGCTACCAGGACAAGTATTACACTAAGGATTTAAGCAAATATTTATATGATTTGTATATATTCAGTAAGTATTTGCTTCTTTATATTTTGGTACAAGATTTGAGTATACATAAATACAAGTATAACTGAAAGCTTGAAGAAATAAGTCGGTAAGATAGAACGATCATTACCGCATCGCCTCTACGTTCTAAAGATAAAATAGAACCTCGTATGTTTTTCCTGGGACTCTATAATAATCGGGTAATCCAAAACTTAGATTTTGATCCCCCATCTTCACTTATTGAGTAACTAATGCCTCAAGGCTCTTTCAGTGGAAGCACCAATATGTCAGGATAGAGAGAATTTGCCTTAAGAAAGCGTTGGGCTTCTAACTGTCACTAATTTCTCAATCAAGCTTCAAAAATGAGGAAAACTCAAAGTTTATATATATATATTTATTTTTCCCTTTTGAGAAATTACATCAAATACACAAGCCTCAAGTAACTAACAACATCCAAAGTTTGATAAAATCCTCTAAAACCTTATATATCTTTATGTGGAAATTTTCCCGAACTTCATCATCTCATATCTTAAAGAGATGACAAAATCCTATTGTGGATTGTAAGAAATCTTGAGACTAAAAATAAGATTTTCAAGGAATTCCATAATACACTTTGGGCAAGGCACAAAAGAATTTGAACCACATATACTAAGATCAAAGAAAGATTCTAATAGAAGGACTTATACAAAAATGTAGAAGATTTTGCAAGTTCATATACAAAGTGTCAATTATAATTTAAGGTTAGATATAAAGATAGATTACATCCTACTTATCTACCTCCAATACATTTTCAATGGATGATTGATTTGGTAGCTATGCCATCAAAATTTTGAGGCATGAAATATTTAGTTTTAGCAAGAAAAAAACTATCAAATTATGTTGAAGAGAGGATATTGAAAACCAAGACTACAATAGCAATATATAAATTTATATTAGAAGACATTTTTAACAGATATGGAAGCATTAGAAGGATGAGAGCTAATAGAGGAAAATTGGATGCTGTTGAAATAAGAAAATTCTTTAATAGGTATGAAGTTTAATTGAAGTTGACTATCTCTTATAATCTTAAAGCCAATGGAAAGAATAAGCCATCCTCTCATTATTTATACATTAGTTAAAACATATAAAGGTAAGCCAATTCAATGGCCTAAACTACTTCCATTTGTTTCATGGACTAATAGGACTACTCATAGTGATATCACTAGTTACATGCTCATAGAGTTGATATTAGAATAAAAATCTATAATTTTAGTTTAAAAAATATATTCTATATAGATGTTTTGATCTTAAAAAGATGGCATTGGCATGAAAAAATTATTAGTGTTCTGAATTGAGCAGTTAAAAAGGTTACATAAGGACCTACACATTGCATCTAAATGATTAAACTAAGTAAGATTAAAAAATAAAGAAAGGTTTGATAAAATTCATAGATTAAGACTTATGCCTATAGAAGTTGGAAATTGGATTCTAGTTTATGATAGCAATTTAAAATTTCAACATATTACTAAAACAAATTTGCAAAAAAATGGTTTGTATCATATGTGGTAGTCACAATCTATGATAATGCCACATATTTTTTATATGAGCTAGATAGAGCTAGCATTAGAATCCTAATAGCCAAAAAGAGGATCAAGGCATTCAAGAGAAGAGATGGAAGATAGAAGACTTTGAAGAAACTTTACCTCAATACTTGAATTAAAAACATGAAGTAGAAGAAGCTATGAATAATTCAAAGCACTCTTAAGGAAATGAAGAGGAGTAATATATGGCACATATCAGAGGATGTGCAAGTTTGGAGGAAGTAGATATTGTATTACAATCACTTATATTATGTAAAAATCAAATATAATATATAATATGTTTATAATTTAGATATATGTTAGAATGATTAGTAGATTAAATTAAAAGAAATTGATATAAGAAACTTTATTTTGGTTTTTTTTATTTATTTTGAATATGGAATTTAATTTATATAGGACCTAAATATTTAATATGAAGCCTTAAAAGGAGATTGGAATCCAAAGATAAAAAATTAAATTACTTAGAAGCTTATTTGGAGGGATGAAAGCAAGATATGGACAAATGAAGGCAAGCGGTGAAGATCTTCATTCTCATTGATTGATGGTCATGTTCAATAGGCTTTGAATAAGTTGTCTATAATAAAAATAAGAATTTCAGCAACTTCAAAGAGGGAATTTAAAAATCAAAAGCTAAGATTTAAAAGATTATTTTTTATATTACAAATTTGATATAAAAATCAAAGGATTTGGAATATTTATGAAAGAGGAGTAGGTGCTTGAAATTAAGGTATACAAATCATATCTATTTTCTTTCTTTTAAGAAAACAAGGAATTATACAAAAGCTTTTGGAGATCAGGAGAAGCAATTGAAAAGGTTATTTTAAGATCTACATTTTACATAGAAGAATTATTATTTTTGGAATATAAAAGAAAGAGATATTAGAAGTTGAAGACAGCAAATCAAATTCTAAGGCAATAAATAGACCATTTTGTTAATAGTAAGGATTTCTTCCATACCTTAAGATTTTAGACAAATTTTTGTCTAAAAATTTTTAAAAAGGTGAATTATTATGCTAAGAAGCTATATATCAAATTTTTATGGCATTTGAATATTTGATTTGTGATATGAAGAATTTAGCATGTAGGTATTTATAAACAAGGATTTGAAGCTATTGCTAGAATTTTGGCAATATTTGAAGATTGATATCCAATCAACAGTTGAAATTTGTTGTGGTAGTTGTAAAGAGTATATTAATATTTTATATAAAATTTGAATACTTCAATACATATTGCACTATTGAAGTTCAAAAAAAATCTTCTTTAAGATTAATGAAGGATTTAATATATTTTGCTACATTTTAGAGATTTTAGAATACTTGAGGCTTGTATACTTGATATAATTACTTTTTTTAGGAATAATTTTATATAAATTTGGAATTTTTTATCTATCTTGATACTTGATTGAAAAATTAGTGACAACCAAAAGCCTAGTGTTTTTTTGAGGCAAATTCTTTCTACTCCAACAACACAAGATATGAATGTTGAAAAAGGGCATTTGATTTTTCTTGAAGTTTTCTTAGACAATATATAATTGCAAAATAAAATTGAGACAATGACATGCTTTATCGTATTTGATGACAATTCAAAATTTAAGTACTTATAAAATACTCAAAGTTTTTGTAATTTTCATCAATATATTCTTACAAGATTATAAGCTCCGTCTATGAGAGATTATAAATTGAACCAAATGGAGGTTGAGCTCCATCTTGTAATTCAATTATACAATCATAAAAATAATATTTTGATAATATGTTTTTTTTTTTTTTTTTCTTAAATATTTCTTTAAAATCATGGTATTGATTGGAAATATCTTGCTTGAAGTGTCCAGTTGGATCTTTCATTGGAATGGCACTTAATGCAAATACAGTTCTTTTCTTTGTAGCCTCCATAAATATTTTAACTCTAAAAAATGAAGTTGTATCTTATTTCTTCTTTTGATGTTTGAGCCTTAAAGAAATCTTTTGCAAATTCTAATCAATATCATGATTATATAATTCAAATAAAAGAAGTCTAATAATAATAAGATTTGTTGGACATCAAATGATATTAAAGACAATGTATAATATTTGATCTCCTAATACCACTTCCAATGGTTGGATTTCTTCAATAACATCCCTTAATGCAAGATTTTATCTATTAATGACTTCAATAAGTACAGAATGGATCTTCTTTATAAGTAATAAATTGTACTTAGTTGCAAAATCTTTATCCATAAAGCATGCTGAGGCTTTAATATCTAAAAAGATTTTAGCAAAAAATTTGTGTGTTGAGATTCTTATATGTACAAGAAGTGTAGAATAAGACATTGGATTTGAAGGTAGGAAAAGATCTTTTTTTGATAATTTAGATTTCGAGGTTTTCAACCACAAGATTCTTACTATTGCTAGATGTCTTTGTTTTTTGATCTCTCAAATTTAGATATTACACTTTGTGCCTTAAATTTCCTAGATTTATTTGGATAGTTTGCTCTCTTGTAATTAGCTCTTCTATAATATAAATATAGATTTTCTTGCCAACATCTAACCTTCTCTGTGGGTGTTAATGGCTTAAATTGAATTACATCAATCTATATGGATTTAGGATATGTTGATAGCTTCTTTGATGTTCTTAAAAATATAGCAGTTGTATCTTGATAGACATTGTTAAAAATTAATCGCCTCTCTTATTGCAATTCAAATAAGTGATTGTCACAAGTAATAGCTTGAGATATGAGTTCTTATAAGCTTTCAACTCTTAGCATTATGATCAATAAATTCTTCTTATCATCTTTTAAGCCATAAAAAAATCAAGTTATAAAAGCTTTATTGTTTTAGTTAAGATTACAAATAAGTTGTTGAAATTTTGTAGCATAAAATCACAACTAAACATTATTCTTATTATAGATTTTGGATCTTTTTTTTTGATATCTTCTCTCTATCACTATCTCCAAATGCAGCAATAAATCTTTTCATAAAAGCCTTCAAATTGTATAAAATTGAAGATTGTATAAGATTGTCTTTTCAAAGCTTTGTTGTGATTTATATCCTTGATAAAAGAAATCTATAATTTGACGCTTTGGCCACAAGTCTCATGATTCTTAAAAAGCTTCTATAAGATCTTCTTAGTAGCTATTATATGTAGAGATAAGATTTAAGCCATTTTCAATCTTATAAACATCTTTCTTATATTTTAATCTTAATTCAAGATTCTCTAATTTTTGTATAGTTGACAATAGTTATTTTAGTTCTTTTTCTATCTTATATTTAATTCTTTTTATTTTCTTTCTTTCTTTCAATGATACCAAAGTATATTGTCTTTTAAAAGTTTTATCCAAATTCATATCTTTAATAAACACTTTTTATCCTTGTTAAATATTAGAATTTACCTTTATATTAAAACTTTGTTTATCTTTATTATTTATTTTTATTTTTTTCTTTCTAATTTAATCTCATTTATTTTTATTTTATATATTTATATTTTATATTAAAATAAAATCTATAATAATTAAATAGATTATTGTAGTCTATAAGAATTGATTTTTTTAATAAGTAAATGGATTCAAGGCTTACATTTCTAGTTCTTATTCATCTTTGAAACTTAAGACTATACAAAATCTTGATTTATGTATTTTATAACTATTTGGTCTATTTCTAATTACTTAATCCAAGTATCCTTACTAATGGAACCTCTTTTTTAAACTTATTTAATAATCTTTATTAAGGTCAAAGTTAAAATCTCAACTTAAAAGGTACATAATCACGTTAAAGTTCTATAAGGTGAAAAGAGTATAATCTTTCTAATTGTCTCTTTTGATTTTAATTGTAAATAAAAATATCTCTTACTTATATTTTTTTCAATCAAATGTGTCTTTTTGTTAGAGATACAAAACAATAAATTAGCAAATGGACAAAAAAAAGAATACAAAACTAAATTGATTTCAAGGACAAAGAACTGAATGGTTGATAAGAACAAGAACTAGATTGATATCAAGAAACAAGGCAATACTTTAGATTGCTCTAAGACTTGTATTAGCAAGATTGAGATGTACCTCGGTTGTGCTTCCTATTTATATTGCATGGTCTATATCCTATTGAATCTTCTATAAGCTTCTTCAACTTAACAAAAATACCTATAGAAGATTCTAACTACAAAAAAAACTAGGAAGTTTCTAGAAGTCTATGAAACATCTATGAAAGCTTTTAAAAATATCTTAAAAGATTTTGAAATGCTAAAGAAGATTCTAGAAGATTGAAGAAGGTTCTAAAAGATTAAAGAAGATTCTAAAAGACTAATAAAGATTCTAGAAGGTTCTAGAAAACTAAAGAAGATTTTAGAAGACTATGAAAGGTTCTAGAAGGTTTTAGAAAGTAATAACTTAGAATATATCTGTGACATGTCCTACCTACCTTTTATTATTAAAATCAACATATATTTTATTATAAATATGTATATATCATAATTTTTTATTTTAATTTTTTATTATTTTAATTATTAAATAATATATTTTTCTACATCTATATTATTTTGATAATAAAAATAATAATTATAATTTTAAAAAAAATACATGATTCACAATAATCAAAAAAATTTAAATCATCTAAATTCTATATTTCATTAAGTAGTTGAAAGATCAAGTGTATGAAGGAGGACTCTAATATATTTTTAGACAAATCAAATAAATTAAAATCATGAGTTATGTATCAGAAATGAAATACAATTCAAATAGATTGCAGAGTACAGGTAACAGGTGCCTCTTTCAAGACTAAGACATCCGAATCTGTTGTTGAAGGAGTCGGTGAAGTACAGAAAGTGCTGACCAAATTTCATACAATCAAATGATTTTGTTGGAAAATCTAGCAGATTCAGTGATTTAAGCGTTAAGGACCATGAGTTTATGCGTATCAGATATGATAACGCTCATTCACAGAATCAATGGAATGGAGACTCGATAGATAAAGTTTTTGCAGCTTTAGATCCTCCGCCGCTAATGCAGACATTACTAGTGGTGTTGATGGATTATCCGTGAACTTACAAAGCACTTTTTTTCTTACACAGTCTCTCTCCACTCGCTGCTGCAATCTGACCCAACAAAATCTAGATGGGTGATGAGCTCACACTTAATTGCTTTTAAGAGGACTACTCGCAATTATACGTTGTATCGACGATCCTTCCCTGGCTACAGCATTATAGGTGTATGAAAAGAATTTTTTGTAGCTATGGCCTTATAGCGAGCGTTGGATAAAAAGTTGGGCCTCTAGGTTGGTGCAGGACCTCCTATCAGATGGTCTTTTTTGTGAACACATTAAATTTCTTCTAATGGGCGGACTTAGTAAAGCTCAAGATGTTCATTGTGAACGTTCACACCGAGCTACCGACAACATTGGCTGTCAGTTGAATTAACCTCACCGTGAACTTGAAAGGGGAGATTCTATTAAGATTTCGTAGACTTGCTCTGAAGATCACGTCAACAAGCTCAATAGGAATGACTGGTTGCCATTTTCAGGTGCTCTTGTTTGTGTCCATATCAGCGTGGAGTGCCATTTGCAGGAATACCTTTATAAAGGTTCGGAAATGAAGACATCATCATGAATAGCTGAAGTGGTAAAATACAGGTGATAAGCCGCTACTAATACAGCGTTGTTGCATTGATGAGTGCCTACTAAGACATAATAATTAGGTGACTCTTCGCTCCCATCTCTGCCTTGTATCTGTAGATGACCTTGATGACACCCACGAGAATACCCATGTCAAGCTCACAGCCTGTACTAAATATGTTGGGCATTTGCATGGCAGGTTGAGAAAGTAGTTTGATCTGAATGTCTGGGAAAGAGCCCCAAGGATAATGTAGACTGTCGACATAAATTTTGGCTTTACGTCACCCAATCAGGCGGTCTTGGCGCGGTAGTGGATGTCGAGAACTGCGCTACTCATGCCATTGAGAGTTGCCATCAATTGTATGAATGCTGCTGGTAGAGCTGAATTTGCAAGTGATACTGGCACTTGGTTTGAAGAACGGTAACGTGCATTGGTATTGTGCTAAATGGCATTGTGCTGGTGAGCTTAGAATTAATAGAATGGTCCTTAGGATAATGAGTTCTGGATTGACAACCCCGTGTTATAGTAATTTTCTCAGTCGTTAATATGCCACGGATGGAACTGCAGGACAACGATCATGCCTCTCTGCGAATGCAGGTACACGGGTCTTTTGTTAAGAAACAACTGGCTGAGCGGTCCCGATTCGGCTCATGTGAGTTGGTCCTCATTCTGCTGACAATCTCACTTTTATCGTACATCTTCTGTACATTGCCAGCAGATTCTGGCCATCAACGACAGAGCAGATGTCTGATCATTCCGTGTATACATTCGCGTCGCTTTCAATTGTCAGATCACAAGCTGTGTAAGGAACAACAAAGTCGCGTCTGCTAAGAAACACCACAGATGAAAACACTGAAAGATAATTGTTTATGAAGAACGTGGTGTTGTCCCACGGGTTCTCAGATTCTGCCATGCATCTCTTATTCTTTTTCTTCTTCTGTTCAACATAGTCTCAATATTGCAGATTAACGGTAATTGAGTTTGTTACAGTATGTAGCAATTTTGTGTTACAATTTTGTGTTATAATTTTATACTCCAAAATGCATTCACATGGGCTTGTGAAAAGATAAATCCAATATGTTGATAACATTAATGATAACGTCAAATTAATTCATCGCCAACTTTCTTGAGATTTGTCACAGTATTGCCAGAGTTTAAAATCGCTGTCAGCTTCCACACAACTCTTCACACCATTGTAATCCATGCAGTAGTCCACAATTGTTTATGATCAAGCAACTAGATGAAACAATGTAACGATAGAATAGCCCAGGAATATCACGAACTTTAAATCGGATTTTCTGAGTTTGAGGTGCGGACAAATTATGTACACCCGTCACATGTTGCCAGAGGATGTAACTCATTCAGGAGCCTGGAATGGCACTATGAAAGCTCTCTTTTATCAAATTTGGTGTTCCCTACTTTACGAAATTTACCCTCTAAGGTCAAAAAACAATATAACACGTACCGTATTGTATACACATTGTCAACTACATAGTATATATTTAAAACCTCACATTCTATGTCCACGAAACTAGTCACTCTAACGCGTGAACAGTACGATGACTCAAAGTTAATCGTATCTATTATTCTGATATTTAATCCAAACAATCAGAGGAGCCTCCTCAGAGAAGATTGCTTCTCTCACCCCGAGCCGCGACACTTTATTACAACCAAGAGATTCAAAGTCTGAAGGTGGAAATCTACCAAAAAAGCATTGGCAGAAACCCACGGTGCCTTGAAATCACGCACAGAACCTTTTTTTCATGCAATGAGTACAAGAGCGAGATCAACGCTTTTGATACTTATGGAGGAACATTTGGTGACGAAATCTGCTCACAAACCCCTTATAAACCGCAAACGGGCGTAACAGTTGTACCTCTTGCTACACATTCTAATCACGATTGATTATGCCTCTCATCCTCCAGATACTGGCTCACACACACACTAGTATCCATGTTTGACCCTCAATGTGCTGCTCGCGTACCAAATGTTTTCCTGCGAAAAGCTTCGATCACTTCTTGCTTGCATTGTGGTGAAAAATCTGCACTCGCACGCATGTCTTACAGCACATGAAAATATCAGGTTTGAAGTAATACAGCAATCCGAGGATGACCAAAACAACACCAGTCACGCCCACTCCAGCGCTAATCCCAACTTTGCCTGCTATGTTGCTCCCCCCCACCTTACTGAAGCTCGTTCTATCATCAGGAGTGCGACTTGAATATGGCGGGGTGAGGAGGGTAGAGGGATTGGTGCGAGCACTTGACGGTGGCGGCGAGTTCGTAATGGAAGCTTCAGGATCCGTGGGCAAAGTCGGCAGCACGATCGGGGTGTTCACAGGGGGAGGCGGCGTTGGACCTGAAGGAGCAGGATAAGGAAAATACGTGACGGAATCAGGAGTTGGTGCATCTTGAAGCAGAAATCGTCTTAGTGTGTGGCACAAGAAATTCGAAGCATGACGTCGCTGGATATGAATTCGACGCCACTGTAAACTGCCATCGTATTCCCTGATGGCTGTTTCTTCACAATGGAGATGATCAATGTAGGCGGACACACTTGGCCAAGCTGAGAACTGCGCCAAAACTACCAATACAAACCATAGAGCTCGCAACATGATGTTCACAACACAACAGACGCAACAAGTTACGGTGAAGAGTGCAGACGTTACAATAGCACAGGCAAGGGAAGGAAAAAATTTTAAAATAAAAATAAAAATAAATGGGAGGGTGAGGAGGTAAGAGCAAGAGCATAAACCACATGACATACCTGATATTATAGAAGAGTCGGTTGAACCTCGATGACAAGCCCATTTCAACCATACACATGACAAAAAAGAAATGAGGACATGACCTTTCTGAACGGTACATGAGTACATTTGGGAAAGAAGATGCGTCTCACCTGAATACAGGAATCACGGGAACAGCGGACAGATGTCACCGTCTGCAGTCTGCACTCTCTATCAGTCAAATTCATGCCTGATGTCTACTCTCGCGGAGTGAACTGAGCCGGTGAAGTGTCCCACTAGGAATGGGATCAAATGTTACAAGGGGAGAATTTAAGTTTGCCTATCCTAGCCACGTAGGATGATACGTAAGACTTAGAGCATGCCTGCTCAAGGATTGCAAGCAAAATTGGACGTGTAAGGCGTCTCCAGGCACCAGACAACATCGATGGTGTGAGACTGGGCCTAAGTCAGTACTTCATTTTCATGAGCCCAAATAAGTTGATGGGCACTTGCAAAAGTCCAAAGCAAGAACATAAAAGATTGTGGAAGCAACGAAGTCCCTAACATAATTTGATTATCAATTATAAGAAGTAGAAAAAGCCTTAGAAAGCAATAGAGAATGATGAACAAGATGGACACAAATCAAGATACATATTAAATCAAGAAGTCATAAGTAGGGCAGACATTTCGCAAGCACATCTGCAAGCTTGGATCAACCTCCAATTCGAGACACAGTTTTCCAGATTCCTAAAAATTCGAATTTTCCAGATTTTCGCTCATACGAATATCAACTAAATACGAACAATCAAAGAGTTCAAAAATTAAGAGCATTGCATACTGGAATAGCACATTAATGCTACTATACGCAGCGGACCTGCATATCCTAATTAGTTTAATAAAATCAGAAACTAAAATACAAAAATTCTTCGAAAGATGAGGTTTAGGAGGTCAAACCTGCAGAAATAAACAGTATCATCTTTCGCAGCCTGAGGATTGATGTAGATAGCAATAGAGTTATTTGAATGCCAATCATATGACATTTAAGTGACATAGTGAAGGCATGAAAAAAGTGGCAGAAGTGGTCTAGTGATTTTTGTCAATGTTCATTAATTCTTTGAGGACTAAAGCACTGGATGATACAAGCTCTCTATTTGCAAGCTACATAACATGGATCAAATATATATATATTTATATATTTCATCATAAAAGAAGGATTCTCAACCATTTCATGCCCAAAGTTGATAATTGAATTAGACTTCTCAATGCACAGATGTACAGAGTGCATCACACCTTAAGGAGAAGGGTTGTTCTGAAGTAAGCGTAAACCAAAATTCCGTTTGAACCCATCTAAATTAGGACAGTGAAACACAAGGAGTCTTGTGACCGATGCTTCAACCAACTTCCCGCAATGAACCTTGACCAGAGAAAGTGTGTATAATATCCCAACATTCACAACAGCTGAGTTAGTTCAAGCTGCCAATAAATCCCTAATCTTCCATTTCTTAATCAACAAAAATGGAATATACGCGCAAATCAGGAAAAGCAGCAGTGCAATATTATTGTGATACAACTTTGTGATTGAAAGATGACCATCGACGATATCTGGAGTAACATATCCCTGCCATAACTTAGTCATTCCAAAAAAGAAAGATGATTTAGCGAGTCAACCAGAGTAACGGTAAATTGAACGTGGATTGAACCTAGGTTCTAGGTACAGACAAAATTACCAGCATTTCATGACGATTGCCAATTGAATACCTCAGTGTAATAGTTCCATAGCCAATAGTATTCGAAGCAGTGGCTACTTGAGCGTAAGAGTGTGTCTTCACAACAACTAAGTCTGAACTCTTGACGTGCGACTTAATAACAATCCTACTTGCGCAGACGTTATGGACCAGGAGATTGCAGTATAAGTTACTCATAGGATAATCAATTGTTTTATTCTCACTGCTGAACAGTGATATCTTAAAAAGAGGCCGCTTACGTACCACATAAATCTCCATGGACGAGCATGGGCAATATCACCCGTGCGGCCCATCAACCTGCATCTTGGTGATATCCAGAACTCGTCCAATCGGACTAAGAAACCATAACACACTGCTACACCATCGTCACTGATAGTGCAAAGCAAAAACTCATCTAGATGTGAGCACGAATGACATGCTACTTCTCGTGTATGCTACACCTACTAAGTACACTCATTGGACCCGTATGCTTTGTTCGCGTTCTCAAGTATCTGAGCTTGAACAGAAGCTGCGGTTTTGCCCGCCAACAAAGCTGCTTTGAACTGCTTGCAAACCTGTTCAACGCGCATAAAGTACGCAGGCTTGGTGAGAGCGTTCAGCAAAGCACCAGCGGTCTGGCGAAGGAGTTGGCTGTATGGTGCCGCTCTTGTGTCCAATAGCGCGGGGTAGAAAGCAGTAGTTCCATAGACTATCTCCACAATCTTCACCTTCGCGTTTTTCTCGTCCCCGCATACATTCTTGAACAATGTAGCTGCAGTGATTTCGCGAGGCCATTGTTCGCGATGGCTTGCCCAGAACCTGCAGTACAATATTGTGAGATACGATGCGAGCTTCGGAATAGGAACCCTAATACCAGCCAGAACGTAGATCTAAGAAGGAATTAGAAAACTTACGTGCTAGGACACCCGTGAATTCCCTTCGTAGGTTTGCTGGAGACGAAAAGAGGAAAAGTTGAAGCTGTGGTCGTGTCGCTGGAGACGGCTAATGAGGCAGCAGTGTCTGACGAATCTCCTACAATGGAGCTCACCCTCTGCTCCTCAGGAGTACGGGGGTCGTGAAAGGCAAAAGGCTCGGTATCGCTGGCGGGAGTGTATACTGAGGATGGTCCTTCATGACCCTTCGCCGCTGTGCTGGAATCCGTTGCGTTCGGATCCACACCTGCAGCGCTGAAGGATTCACCTGCCTGATTCCCTTCACCCTGACCTCCGGCGCGGGCATCATACACATACTCAGCATTACCCTCGGTTGGAGCAGGATTCCTCTCCTCGGGATTACCAAGAGCATAAGAAACACCCTCAGGAGCTGAGGGTTCGTTATCACTATCTAGCTTGCTGTAATCGAAGGACGAGCCACTACCGGTTGGAGGATCAAGGGTGAAGGATGTTGAGACTAGTCTACCTCCCTCAGAAGGATCTGCAGCGAAGGAGGTAGCGGATGAATCAAATGTGTCCAGAGAGGAGAAATCGGTACCAGCGAAGGAAAGGCTATCATCTTCACCAACGAGTTTACCTCCCTCACCACTTGATGAATCCAACAGTTCCTGAGAGGATAGAGAGTCGTAGCTCGTTGAATGGTCGCCATGAGATTCAATAACTTGATCATCATCAGGGAAAGTGTTAGATTCAAACTGCTGAGAGTTTCCATGTGTACTCTGATCACCAAAATGCTGGGCGAACGAATCCTCATTGAACTGACCGACATTGGACTGGTCATCCGGTGTTTCCACTAAGTCAAACCCACTCGCCGGTGCGGTCACATCAATCCCTTCATTCGAGAGAGCAAAACTATCCCCAGTGTAGCTCCAGTTGTTGGAATCATCTTGAGATACAAGATCACCGTGGGCTGCGACTACCAACGAGCACAAACCGAGCAAGACCAGAAACATCCTCATGCGGGCCATTGTGCTCACTCAGCTACGACTCGAACTGCTCAAGTCCCACACTGCTGCTCAGCTGCACGGTTTTACATCATCCACTGCGGTGCCCTGTCACTTGTGACGACGAGGACGCTCTTATCATGAAGAAGGAAAGGCAATTTGGTGGGAGAACGGTGGTTGGATGGCAAGCGCACCGCAAGCAGCGAGATTGACGGCGATAATTCGTGCATCAAATGGAGGTGCACTAAACGCGGTATCAGGGCGCCATAACCACAGAAGTCCCAAGTCTTTCACTTATTGTTGCTCCAATGGTAGGCCCCGAAGTCTCATCACCATCCAATTCTTCCGATTTCTCGAAACTACTTGGTCACTAACTTTGGAGCACCGCTACAAGTCCGGCCAGTGACTGAACTGGGAAGTACACTTCCGTTCACCGCATGCCAGTGCTGTTGCAGTGCTTCACACAAACTGCCAACCGTGCAAATTGCGCGGCGCTGAGATAGAAACTTAGTTGGGTCAACAGGGTTCAATTACTTTCTATTTGTTACAGGGTTGGGAATCGTATATTTATTTGTTTGTTTTCTCGTTCTTCATTATTCTTCGTCCATGATACCAAAGAAGTGTTCTGGTCTACCTGGAAAAATAAATAAAGAGTATCCAACTCGGCGCTCCCCAATTAATCCATGCTGGACTCTTCATTGAAGACGACTATAAAAATCAACAATGAAAGTAGATTCTCGTTGTTGTGACGGACACGAGCATTTTCTAGCATGCGTATCCATTCACGTTCTGTTGTTATGTGGCTAAGTGAACAACATTGTTGCTGATTTTAGATGGAGTCTAGAAGTGGCGAACTAGGATCCATATCGATATCACGTCCTCCTGAAATAGAAACAGCCGTTTCTCTTCCTTGCACAGATGAGGTTTTTAGTTCTCAGCTTTCTTTTCCTTTTAGACACAAATGGGGAAACCCTTAGTTTGTATTGGGAGGAAAGAGTGAACAAAGGTATCCAAAGTCTAAAAAAATTCTGCTTGAGGCGGATAAGAAACATTCAAACAACTCTTACCTACTTGTCATTTAAACCTTTATACCTTACGCAGCTCGTTACATATTTTCTTATTCCATGGAATTTTAGTATTTGCTTTCATTTTTTCCTTACGTAGCATATGATATTATCAGCCTTCAACAAATTTTCTCATTCTATAAGAATTTACCCATTAGAAAATTTGGTGTTGAAATGAACCCATGTAATCCACAAGCACAATCTTTTTAGTATTTAACGTCCAAATTATATTAAATATTTTAAACAAATATCGATTGTTTACATATGGATGTGTGTGCATTTTTTTGTTTTTTTATTTTTAAAAAAAAGATAAGAGATTTTACAGCTGAAATTTGAACCACCAATTTCTTAAACATGTCATTTTTTGTGATAATTTAAAGTCATTGCAAACCTCTTAGGGTTTTTCTTCACTGTTTAGTTCGGACATTCTTGAGAAGGAATAGGTGTGCCTTGAGGGGGAGGATAGTCAGTAACCACACAGACGAATTCAACAAAACATGGCCACGTCGTATCACCACAATCAAAGAGTCTGCTAATACTATCTACTAAAATTGTGAGGACATTTACCCGGGGTCTCAGATTCTACGAAACTGCAAACAATTGTCCTCCTCCTGTAAGATCGGACGGCAACCACCACCCTCCCCGTTTAGTAAACACCAATCTCGGAGCCACTGTTTCCTTTAATTCGCAAAACTTTGAAATTGATATGGCGGATATGTTCACAGGACTGCAGTCAGAACCGGAGTGCACAGAACTTCTTTACTCCTGTGATGACTGTCGTCAATCGGTTTTGCGATCTTGAAAATACAAAGTTCCTAGACACTCCTGCTATTGGCTACAGCGCCGGCAGCACGGGAAGGTAAAAATAGGGGGTGATTCAGTAATAAATACAGGCAGCAAACTTAAACTAAACCCACAGCCCAAATCATGCGATGTGCACCGAACGTCCTCCAAATGGAAGTCAACAACTTCGTAAAGGATTCTTCTGTACAGGATCGTGTATTATTGAACGTCTTGATTTAAGCCTGGCGCCAAGTGTACGCAGCACCCATTTCACGTCTTCAGTCAAATTCAGTCAGTTTCTCCGTCCTGTATGGATCTTGGGTGCTGACTTTCCCGATCGTCCTAGTTACTAAAATCGCTCTCAGCTCACCTCGATGGGTGCAACTCAGGACACATACCGGTTCATATCGATCAGTGCAACACCGGTAGTGCACCGGATCATATGGAGAATTGTTGTTCCCGGATGGATCTTCGTTTTACTAGTCTCTTAACATACAAGAACCGAGGATCTTAAGTTTGCACATCTTCTTGAAGTGCCGAGGCATCTCCACCCATTGCAACTACTTCCTTCACGACATCGCTCCACACTTTGCCTCTACTACTTGGATTTCGTGATACAGTTTCCTTGTTTTTTCTTAATACTCCTGAAAGTGTTTCTGAAGAATCCTATGTGAATTATTTATTTACTTTTTATATTTTTTAACATCATTTGTTACTTTGAAAACAATTTTTATTTTAAATCATAGTTAAGTTTCAAAATTATTGCTATTTGATTTCAACTTTTTCTTTTTCTTTTTATTTGTTGATATATATAGGTACCTGCTTAATTTATAATTTTAAAAAAAATTATGCAAGATTTTATAATTTATGTAGGGTCATGCAATTTCATAGTTTCTAAGTGATTTGAGCAATCATTCATCATTCCCACTCATTATTTTTTGCACCATTGCTTGACATATAAGCTACTACTTGTTATACTTAGAATCAAATATTACAATTTGGAACTCTTCAATCCTATCTTATATCAAACATCTTCAAACATAAAATTTTGCTTGATATTAACAATTAAAATATCTTAACTCAATTATTGAACAACTCATTAAAATCAATGCTATATTCTACTTACACCACAACCTTAGTTTCAATAATATAGAAAAAATAAAATAATCCAAAATAAACATAATATATATATAAAATAACTTAAATTAAATAATATTATATTAAAATATTATATAACCACCAAAAAGAAGCCAAATGTAGTCTCCAGGTACTAAATTAGTATACATAGTACTTGTGCTTTGTTTAATAGAAGACAACAATTATATAGAATCATCTGCTCTAACATGCTTTAGTTTCTTCTCATTAGGATCTATTGGTGATATGAAGCAATCATGGATCAATACAAATGATCTCTTTAAAAGATTAATGACAATGGACTTGTAATACTTAACAAATATATGTGGAGTATTATTTATGTCCTAGACAACATTAACTGATTAAATTGAACCAAGTTTAAAGACCAAATCTAATCAATGTCTAAAGCTTCACCAAAAATATAATATACAATAGCTATACCTTGTTTTTTGCGGTTGGATGGTGCTTGACTAGATACCTAAAAGTGCATCCTTAGACACCATTGCAAGAGAGAAGCAAGGGAGCCAAAGTAGTCAAATGCAAGGAATCTAGTAACTCCAACAAAATGTGATATCTAGATGAGCATAAAAATGATAAATCCTAAACTTAAATGCACAAACAAATGATCTCTATTCTTGTCGGATTCACATTCATCTATTTATTCCAAGAGGAATCAACACTTAAATTTTAAAATTTCTCACATAATTTCTCACTAAAATTATAAAATTTTACCTTTTTAAATAAAATATGCCAAAAGCAAGGTTATAAATTTATGACCTAAGAAAATATCCATTCCAACAAATATTATCACATAAACAAGGAATATTAAAGGATATAAATTAAACAAGATATGTGTGTCTATGTATGTGTGTGTATATATATATATATATATATATACATATAACACTTAAGATGTAATAGTCTTTAGAATTTAATTTAAATTTAAAGTTTGAGGTATGTCCAAGAAAAAGATACATTTGTGGTTGGCTGTATGCCAACCAAAATTCAAATCAAATACAGGAATGAAAATAGGCCTCTTTAAATTAAACATATTTACAAGTATTTAAATCATCAAATACCTATATTAGAGTAGAGTGATAGAAAGTTTACAAGTACTTGGAGTGCTTTTAAATAATCTACATACCTTCCATCATATCTGCCTACAAATAAAATAATTGACTTGATAAGTATATTTTCTGATTATTAGGAATTTGCTGATACATAAAATGTCAAATAATTTTTTTACTGATTCTCTTAGCTTAATATGGTCCTAAAAAAATCTGAAGATTAAAAAACGTATCATGATTTTATTAAAGAGACTGCTGGTATGTAGATTATTTTAAAGAATACAACTTGTTTACTTAAAGTATGAACTTTTAAATAAGAAAACTTTTAAAGTATGAACTTTAAGTAAACAAGTTATAGCTGTGCACTAAAAACAACAAAATGTGTACATGTATAAAGTACTCAATGATGAATTTTGATTTCACAATATCTCCAAATAGTATAATATTATCATGTAAAATTTTAAGTGTTTTTGCAAATTCAACATGAATAGAGTACATAATATAAAACAAAAAACAAACACGCAACTTGATTTAACAATTTCACAAAAATATGGATTTTGTGAAAAGTAACAAATGATTTTACTAACTACTAAATGCTTTTTTTTTTTTTTTTTGCATTGTCTATGGTAAAAAGTTCCAGAATAATTTATCCTGAATAATTAGATTTCATTGATCAATACAACCAGTACAAATTCAAAACATCTAGTACTTTTTAATATGAAAATATACTCTTTACTTTTATTGGATTAGTTATGAATTAATATGAACCATTAACATACCTAAATTGAACAGAACTTGAGTAAAACATTATAAGAAATGACAATGAGTTTCAATATTTTCAATCCATTATATCTGCTTCTCTTTTCACACATCATTGATTATGTTGAAATACACCTTTCATAAATGTTCAATTATATAAATAAATTATGCTTTGTAACAACAAATATATATAATATTTGTAATTGGTAATGCATGTAAACAGCACAGCAGTGGCACTTTATTGAAATTTTTTGATACTACATTTCAATTCAATAAGATTATGATTTGCTAAGATATTCATTAGTGGTTTTTGCTGAAATTCCATTAACACAAATAAACAAATGATTTACATGATACTATATTGGGTTGAAATATGCTGGTTATTGAGTTAAAAGTGTTAGAATCAAATGGGTGAACTTGTATGTGATCTATAGTATGTGACAGAAATTTTAATTTGGTTATACAGAAAAACTACATCACTTGGAAACTATATATATATATATATATATATATCAATAAATAAAATTGATTAATGAAATGTATCTCACAATATTTTTTTTAAAGGATCATTTTAATTTTACTGTTATTTTAAGACCTAAAATATTAGCATCTATATTTTAAATGGATCTTAAACTAATAGTAAAGAGTGCAGTATTCCATCATCTCTTCTATTAATCTCAAGCATTGGTTAAAGAAGCATTGCAGTTTGTGTTTGAGGTAACTGGATAAATACATTCTTAAATACATATTCATATATACATATGTACGAGTGAATATTTGTTGAAACCTTCAAGCAATTCTATAAAGGCTCAAGAGAAAGTTTGTGAATTTAATCATTGACATTAAAAAAAATCATAATAAACATGTTGATTGGACACCAAACATTTACACCTCAGTTCTGTCATTGGTTGCTGTAGTTTTGAAGCAAATTTTGTGAAATATTGCACAAAATTACCATTCAATAAAAAAAGAAAAAAAAAAGAAAAGAACTTCAATCTATGCAATTATTGTTTCAAATATTAGCATTATGTGATTTGGCTACAAGCTCCATAGATTACACAACTAGTTAGAGGTGTTACAATGTTACACTTTGAGTTTTAATAGAAGATTAATCCAAAATCCATTAAAAGAAATTCATCCAAAAGTCATCCAACTAAATTAATCCAAAAAAAATATTAAACTCATCGAAACCAAAGTAAGTTCTTAATGACATTAACTTTTGTTTAGGGTTTGTTTTTACGTGTTCAGATTTCCCATCGACTTGCGACGCGAGGGTTGTCGATCAGCGTGCCAGGCATGGACGTCACCGACGTCTGGCCGTTGCAAGGCCAAGTCGTAACGACAGAAACGGCAGCAGCTTCCAACAGAGCGCCGAGCCTCTCGCAAAATTCGGTGGGAGCTTCAGTCTCGCTTCTATCATGTTTTGTTGCGACATATCAGCCTCGCATTCCGGATCAAGTGCATGCATGTGCTTGTCGAAACCAATTCCACTCGGCCGGATATCTTTTGGTCGTGGCGAGCTGGGGACACTCCACGAGGTTGAGCTCATAATGGAGCAAAATGAAGATTGCTTTCCAGAAAGAGTTAGCAAATGTATACGCTGAGGATTCGACGTGAGTTGGGGAACGCCTGTGAATCAGGCTGTCCTGCGTGCTGCTCGCGGAGGGTAGAATCAAGATGGAGAATTTGTTGTGAGCTTGTGGAGTGTGCGTTAGAGAAAAATACGGAGCTTCGCTTGTCGACAACCTGCACATTCGCGTTTCTTTGTTTCGCCATTAGTGCATGTTTGTCATGATTCTGGTTATACTCGAGATCGGTTCATGACGGCTGATGTGTTTGCGAGCGAGAGCCACTTTGTAACCAGTACCTTCACAACCTTTGAGTTGACATGTTTGCACCTCGAATGCGACTCTTTCGCCTCAATATATCGCTATGATAACTTCGTCGGCTAAGTGATGCCGAAGCCTCATTGTGAAACGTACTCTCCCACACTTCGTGTCGTCTGAAGTATAACTTACTCTCTACGGAGCAATACGCAAGTAGACACACGGAATTTTCATTACTACGAAGTCCTCAGCTTGCGAATTTAACAACTGTATACATTGCTTTGTCTGGGTACACTCAATTCTTCCAACGTGGATTGTGGAAAGACTGCTGTATTACACTAGACACTGATACAAGTATAAGGAAATGTGTTTTGACAGGATACATGTCTACTTCACTTATACAAATATAATAATATATTGTATTCTACATATAATCTCATAAATGACAATAACAATTTGTTTTAATAATAAGTTCTATTTTGGCTCACACTTTGGAAGCTAATGTTATGGACATGAATCAAGACAAAATTTTGAGAAGAGAATACACTCTTGTATCATTGAAAAAGAGAAAGTAGACAAATAAAAAATAGATACAAGATAAAAAGAAACTAAAATAACTACTGCCAATTATAAAAAAATTAAAATCCAAGATTAAAATCCAAAAGAAGATGGTTTCAATTTTACCTCCATGTACATTAGAAACTAAAAGGGTCTTTTAGAAGCTTTTTAAAAAATAAAGTATTTTGAAATCAATATTATATAATAAATAATATTGACATCTATATTAATTATAATATAATTTATATATAAAAAAAAGTGTAATTATATACTAATGTAAGATGAATTTTGTTAGTATTAAAATTATTTCTATTAAATGATCAAATAAATTTATTTAAAAGATAAATATATCTCTTATAAAACTATATATATATATATATATATATATATATATACATATATTTTAAAATTTTTTTAATATAAAGAAAAAAAGATAAATAAATTCTTTTAAATAAAATTATAAAAGTTTTTTTATAATTATAATTAATTTTTTTAATAAGTTTAATCTTTTTAATAATATAAATAAGATAAGAAGTACTTATTAAAAATAGATATATTTATTAATCTAATTTAAATATTTCAATATTTTAATATTAATAAATAATATTAGTAAAATTTAAAAAGATACTAAAAATCAAACTTAAGAAAAAAAAAAACCTTAAGATAATAATAATTATATTTTTAAAACTAATAAAATATTAATTAATTAAAATTCTAGAAACAATATCAATTTAGAAGTGAATAATCCACAATTTCTAATATGCTTATGTCTTATCAAGAAAAAGGGATAATCCACTCTTAATCAAGAAAAGACAAAGCTCTGATATTGTAACTTCACTTTTGTCAATCTGTCAAGGACACGAACTATAACAGATGCATAAATTAATAAAAACTATATCAAAGGAAAATAACAAGATAGAAATAATGAAATATGTATATTCAAGAAGAAACTGGAATGACTATTGCCAAAGACTAGAAAATACATGAGACTCTTGAATTAGACTAGAAGTAAGAAAAGAGTTGACAAGAGTGAAGAAGACTTCACTCTTGTTTCTATATATACTATGCATCTAACAACTATATGATAGCTTTTTATAGGACCTCCAACACATATCTAATTTGTAAGACACATCTTAAACTTGTAAGACAAGTTTTCTATATGTGCGACATGTACTTAGTTTGTTTCACAAGCTACCAATATGTGCGACACTTGGATAGCTTGTTGGCCAAATTTCTAACCTACTAATCACCTATAGATATGTGTAAAGGTGATTCTGCATCTATGAAGCTTCTAAGAAGTTTTTCTACAAGATATTAGCTTATTTTACATGTCTTTATCAATCTATATTAATTAGATATTTATTATAATAAATCTTATGTCCGTGACACCTTGAGAGCCATTATAAAAGAATGGAGCAAGATTTAAAGGCCATAGAAGGTTCCTAGGCTATTTGGATATTTTTAAATACCACGGTGATGTCAAAAATACAAAAAGATGAGTTTTACTAGTAGAAAATAGGAGGGCCAATAGCTAGTGTAGTCCTAGTATGAAGGAAGGTACATAAGTCCCATATGGATTGTAGCACCTTGGATGTAGATAAGAGGATTAGACTAAGGCCTCATGGCCCCTCTAGGACACCCATATACACTATGTATGAGCCTTGGTAAGATTCAAATTCATGACCTTTTAAGCAAGATAACCTTGAGATAAAAAATTTCCACTTAATTATTTTATTATTTATTTTCTATCTTTGGACTATAATAATTTATTCCTAGTAATTTGGATTTATATATTTTTTATATCATTGAAAAGGTTAAAAAAATTTCTATTTAAAAATATAATTTTTATTTTTTATTCTTTTTTTTTTTAGTAGATAAAAATATAGTAAATAAACTATGACATAGTTTTGAATTGTGTACTTACTTGATACCATTTATTTCACTTGTTTTGTGGTTGTTCTTGTTAATTGCTTTCTTTACTTCACACCACCAATTACAAACAACTCTTAAGTGAGGCCATCTTGTAATTTGGATTGTGAAGTGAATTTTATCCTTATATGTTGTTTTGTTTCTTGATATCAATCTAGTCCCTTATTCTTATCAATCATCTAATTCTTTGTTTTTGTCCCCCTAATTCTTTACTCTTGAAATCATCTAAGTTTTGTAATCTTTTCTTTGTTGCTTTGTTAATCTGCTATCATGTTGTGATTCAGCTACCATGTGAAAAAATTATACATATATATTTATTGTACTATTTATTATATAATTAAGTGAAAGCCATATCAATAGATTTTATTGGTTACAAGATGTAGTTAGATTGTTAATTTAGAAAGAATCTATCTAAAAAGGTTATTATTGAGGTTTATACAATCTTTTTTTTTATGGTAATTTTGAGGTTAATTTATATTGATAGTAACTTTTGTATATCTTAAGTCACCTTTGTTAGACATTGGTGATCCTTAAGATCTTATTTACTTCTTTTATTTGGTGTTTAGAACACATATTATGTGAATCTTATAAGAAAAAGGATTAGAAAGGGATTTTTAGTGTAAAAATGGGTAGTTAGGCCATCTATGTGGATGAATGGAGATAGATGATAGAAGTCTCTATTTCTATTGGCTAAAAATCATGCCCAATGGGCTTCAAGGAGGCTGCCCGAGGGTTTATTAGAGATTAGGGTTTTTTTTTCGAGAGGAGTTGAACATCAGAGGCTAGGGTCAGCAAGTTTAGGTTTTTGGATATGGTTTTGGTATAAATCTTGCATAATTTGGACTTTTTATGAAAGAGTTATAGGCACTCAAAGTTAGGGTATCAAAATTGTATCTACTGTCACTCTTTTGGGCATAACTCGTGCGTATAGATGAATAGAGGATCGGCGACTAGGGTTGGAAAGAATACTTTCTTGGCTACACTTTTCACATATAGTTTGATGAAATCAAAACTAAAGTGAAGGAGATATTGGGAATTGAAGTCAGTGCTTGTAAGCTAAGGGCAGTAAGTAACCCCACTTAACTAGTGGTTATATTTTGAGCTATATCTTAGGCAATTTGATAGGTTTTTAGCTCAAATTTTTTAAAAGTGTATATGTTTATGTCACAAGACTATGTGCAAAATTTATGTGCCATTAAGATTTTGGATTTGTGAGATATAAGGAAAATTATGCTTGGGTGTCTCTAAGCTAGGATTTTAAGCACCTGCTAGGGCTTTTAAGATATCGAACGATCATAAGCGAATTTATAGTTGATTCTTCTTTATAGTGAAATTCAAGAGAATTGTCTACACTTTGAAGAAAAATTTATAGAAATTGAACAATTGGATTAAGAATTATTAGAGTCTAAAGATCATGAAGAAATAAGTCCTTGCAGGTGAATAAAGTTTTGAAGGATTTGTGTGGAAATTTGAATTCTTTTTGTACAAACCTACTTGAATACAAGAAGGTTTATACATATAACTTCTCCTTCGTAAGATTGTTATATGATTTGTCCTTTTTATTAAGAAAAAATTACTTGTTAGATTTTTGCCATCAAGTTTCAAGTAAACTCTTCACAGCCAGATACCTAGTGTATTCCTAGATAAAAATTCATGCCATACGACACCGCTATCTTGATCTTTGACACTTTGCAAGTATAACATAAATTTCTAACAACATGACACTTTTTGTATTAAAAATACTTTGGAACTTAATTTAAGATATGTTAAATAGCTTCAAATGTAAAAAATTATCAATGCATTTGTTCAATCTTATGATATTTATTCTCAAGCAAAGACTCCAAAGCATTAATATTATAGACTTTTTGAACCTCTACCTATTTCAAAGTAATCTTGGTAACTTATATTAATATTCTTTATTACAAATATTTTTATCTCAACTTCTTGTAATTCTATTTTTATAATGGTAGATTATCTAATCAAAATGGTATATTTAGTACCTTGTAAAAAAATAATTATTATTAAAAAAATATCTAAACTTTTCTTTGCTGATATTTATTGATATCATAGACTTTCAAGTGATACTATATTTAATTAAGGACTCCAATTTATATAAAGATTTTGAAAGATATTTTTTAATATATTAAACTTTGATATCAAGTTATCTTTAATTTTTTATCTTCAAATTAATAAATAAAAAAAATATGAAAATTAAATAATAGAACAATATTTACCTTGTATTATCAATTATTATAAAAATAATTATACAACTTTCTTACCATTAGCAAAAAAATTATCTAATATCACAATAAATTATTCTATTTAATAAACTTTATTTTTTTCTAAATTATGATTATCATTCATAATTTAATATTTTTGACTTTTTAAAAGTTAAAAATCTAATAGCAAAAAATTTTATAAATTAAATAGTAAAGTTTTATATAACAATAAAGATTCAATTACAAGAGGCTCAAAACAACAAAAATAAAAAATACTAATATTTTTAAAAAAGAGTAACTTCCATTCAAAGTTGGTGATAAAGTATAGTTATTTTGTTATATTATCCAAACTATTTAATCTTTTGATAAGTTAGATAATTAAAATTTTAAATTATTTATTATTCAAAAATAAATTAATCTAATTAAATATCAATTGTAATTATTAAAAATAAAAAATTATTATATATTTTATATGTCCCTTATTAAACCTTATATTAAAATGAACATATTGGAAAAGAAAGTATTACTATCACCTCTTCTTAAAATAAATAACTATAAAGAATTTAAAGTCAAAGAAATATTAGATTCTAGACAATGCTAAAATAAATTAAAATATCTTATTAATCAATTTAATTAATTAAGTATTAGATTTGATTCAATAGGATTTAAATAATAGAAAAATCTAGCCCAATAAGTATAGACAATAGACAATCTAGATTTAGGTAAGAATCTATGATAGGTCAAATTTTCTTGACTTACTTGAAGAATCAAATCCTTTGGTAAAAAAATTAAGTTAGAATAATAAAATAGACATCTAAGTAAAATAGCTAAATATTTTAAATAAATAAAAGTAATATAAATATATAATAAATTTTTTAAACAATCATTCTTTGTCCTTTTTTTGATACTTTTTAATTTTTAAAAATCATATATTCTATCTAAATTGATCATATTCTTGACTCAATTGAACATCATATTCTCCTTTAATTCTTTCTAATACCAAAGTATTTTTTTTTAAAATTTAACTTATAAATATAATTAATAAAAAATCTCTCTAATCAAGATTTTATATAATTTCTTTATTTGATAGGAAATAATATTATTAAAAAAATTTAAAGTTGATATTAAATTTTAATTTAACTAATTTAGAATTTTTTAAAGTTAATCAATCTTAAAAAATTTATTTGAAGATTTTTTGATCTACTAACTTGAACTATTAAATTTGAGATTGGTTGAAACTTTCAATGCAATTGAAAAACTTTTTAGAGTCAACTACTATCTTAATTAGGATTAAAAATATATAAATTGAGTTGTTGGACTTTGAACTAGCCAAGGCATGTAAATATAAAAGTTCAATTAAAGATCACTAAGTAAAACATTAGAATGTAGACTTGGCAAATACGTATAAGTACCAAAGTTCAAATTATATATGCATTGGATAGATATCTGGGGCCTCCAATCAAGATATATATTTAGTATCAAAGTCCAAATAAAAAATCCTCTAAAAAAATGTTCAAGATCCAAACTGACAAGTATTAGTTTTTTATATTCTATTTATTTTAATTTTTATCCTTTTAACTTCAATGATTGTTTTAGATAGAACTCCTCTATGACCACCTCAAAAATCAAGGTTAATACTTGTATATTGGCATAAATATGATATTAATGAATATATGTTGGAGTTATTTAAGAATCAAGTAAATGTATCAAAACTTGTTTTTATTTTTTTATTAATAACATCAATCAAAATCAAAGACTATATATTAAAAATTAGATGGTATAAATAAATAAATAAATAAATAACAAATTCAAGAATTAACTTTTAGAACTTCATTACAACATGAAAAATTAACAATTAATAAATTCATATTAAAAAAATTTATTTATACAATTTTCAAATAAAATACTTAGGCTATCTCAACCTTCATGATGTTAGAATTAAAATGAAGATCTTTAAAAGAGACAAGATATGAGTCATCAAATTGACTCATTAGTTGTTTTAAGATAAAAGAATGCATTAAGAGTGCCAAAATCTACAATTGTAAAGTGAAGATGTATTTAGATGATGCTAAATGAAGGAAAATAATATTAGTTAGAACGAAATAGGATCTTAGTAAGTCTTAGAGGTAATTATCTTACTTAATTTAGTATTTTTCTTAATTATAAGAATTAGCATTTATTTATTGAGACCAATGTCTATATTGGCCTTCTATCTTTATGTATTATTTATTAAGTATATATAAATATTATTTAGTAAGTAGAAGAAGCATGAAAAAGAAAACTCATGTTTTTTTTATTTATTTATATAAAAATTAGGATTTTTAATTGATTTAATTTATTTTATTATTATAAAAAATTACCAAGGTAGAATAAAATAGTTTTAAATTGATTATATTATTTAAGAAATATTATCAGATTTTTTAGAATTTATTTATAATTTATTTATAATTTTTTAGGAATTTTTAAAATAATTTTGAAGACTTTGATAAAAATGAGTTTTACCACCTTGGGAGCCATTATGAAGAATTGGAGTAAGAATTGAAGGCTATACAAGGTTCCTAGGCTAATTGGATATTTTTGAACACCATGAAGAAGTCAAAATTATAAAAAAATGAGTTTTATTAATAGAAAATAGGAGGACCAGCAGCTAGTGTAGTCATTGTAGGAAGGGAGGTGCACAAGTCCCATATGGATTGTGGCACCTTGGATGTAGATAGGAGGATAAGACTAAGGCATTGTGGCCCCTCTAGGACACCCACATACACTACTTGTGAGCCTTGGTGAGATTCAAATTCATGATTTCTTAAGCAAGTTATCTTTAAGATAAAAAAAATTTACTTAACTTTCCTATTATTTATCTTCTATCTTTGGATTATCATAACATATTCATAGTAATTTAGATTCACATATTTTTTATACCATTGAAAAGACAAAAAAATTATCTATTCAAAAATATAACTTTTATTTCTTTACTTTTATTTTTTACTAGGTGAAAATATAATGAATAGACTATGATATAATTTTGAATTGTGTACTTACTTGATATCCTTTACTTCCCTTATTTTGTGGTTGTTTTTGTTAATTGCTTCTTTCACTTTACACCACCAATTACAAGCAACTCTGAAATGAGGCCATCTTGTAACTTTGATTGAGGGATGAAAGTTTATCCTTACACATGACTTTTTTCAAATAAATAGCAAGATATAATATATATGATATCATATAAATTAAATATTTAGACTCCTATAAATATGCCATGTGGCTTTTAAATTTTATTTTTTAAGTTTTTTTTTTTATTTTTAAAAAATAACTTTAGAAGCAACTTATAACTTGACGATTAGACAATAAGCCTCAGAGTCCCTAGGAAGCTTCCACAATTCATTTTTCATAGCTAGTATATGTAGAGGTAAGACTAAGACCATTTTCAATCTTAACTATAATTTTCTTGTATTTTAGTCTTGGTTTAAAATTCTCTAGTCATTGTAATTGGCAATAGTCATTTTAATTTTTTTTCTATCTTATTTCTATTTTTTTTTTTATCTATTTTTTTTTTAATGACACAAGAGTATATTTTTCTTCTTAGAATTTTGTCTACTTTCATATTCTTAATATCTAATTGCATATTTGGTATAATTATAAAAATTAATAAAAAATATTTATATTTTTGATATTTATTTTACTAAATCTTGTTATTTATTTAAAAAATATGGCAATATTATAAAAGAGAGTCTCTTTGATTAAGCATAATATTTCTAATTATAATTTCAATTTTTTTAGAAGATAGTTAAAATTGACATAATCAAAAAAATTTGCTTAATTGTATTAGAAGCAAAATGATTTCAAGATATATTATTATGATTTTAAAAACCAAAAATTCAACATACTAAATTATTCTCAATTTACATCCCTATATTATTATTTTATCATATAAAGTCTATTTTGGAAATGCACCAAGAATTTATTTTTTTTTTAATTTAAAAAAAATAAAAATAAAAATAAAAAATCTATATAGTTATAATTATTTTATAAATATTAATAAGTTTTAATATCCATAAAAGCTAAAATAAAATAAAAATAGAAATACTCTTTTGAATATATTAATCTTTTTAATAAATTTTAAATTTAATTAATAAATTATAATCTAAATTAATAAATTATAATAAATTATAGTGTCTTAGTTTTGATTGCTAGATTAGAATTATATTTTTTTAGGCTATTTTCACCTTTAGTATTCTACTCATTGACAAAAATTGAGATAAATCTAACATATACATTGATAAATCTTGCAATAAAATCACATTGATGCCACTTTTTCTTCTAATGTAAATTTGATAAAAAAACTCTCAATGGATAGATTTTCTATTAAAACTATTAAATCATGTTTAAATTTAGAAGATAGTTTAATCTTAATGTCTTCAAGAAAAATTCCAAATTATAATTTAATCAAATAAATAAATTTCTAGATATTATAAAAATTATATTTGATCCCAAATTTCCAACTTTTTAATTCTTCTTGTATATATATTCAAATATCTTTCAGGTATACCATTAAAAAATTATAATTTTTTTAAAAAAATATATCAATAATAAAAAATTAATATACTAATTAAAGATAAATTCTAGATCAAAAAAATGAAAAAAATAAATTTAAACTTAATCTAATATCTTTATTGCCTACATGATATTATTATAAAAATAAATCCAAACTTTGATTGTTTGTTTTAAGATCCTTCTAAAGAAACAATCCAATAAGTTTTATACCTTTGGAATCTTCTTAAAGCTAATTTTCTAACCACATGTTTTAATCACCATAAAAACATCCTTGCTTATCATAAACAATTGTTTTTGTGCATTAGGTTCAGAATTTGATCTTGTCTTAAAAACAATTGTCTCTAGGATTCAACCCTATTAATTTTATAATTTATTTTGTACATCTCTAATCTCAAATTTATCTTAAAAATAACCATATTGTTATTTTACCTATTCTACTTCAATTTTATCAAATTATGGTCCTACCAAGGTGGTCATTGCCTTTTTATTATAAAATGCAGCTCAAAACTTAAACATATTAACTAAACTTGATGTAATAGCTATTAAAGTATATAAAATTTATAGTACTTATATATAAGTAATATAAATTTTATATAAATTTTATATTTTTGCTAAGTATTCATATTATAATATAACATTGTTAATTTATTCATACTTGCACTTTAGTTTTTTTATTCTATACATTTATATTAATATAATTTTTTATTTTTATTTTATTAGTAATAAAATTCTATAAAAAATTATTTTATTTGATTTTTATTTTTATTTAGTTTTTATATTCTAATCTTGTACAATGGATCTTATTACAAATTTGTTTTTTAAATATATTTATTTAGATCTATTTATGATATATAATAAATATATTAATTTCACATGAATAATACATGACAAAAATGAAAAGATCTAAACAAGTAGAGTAGTATTCAGAGAACCACTAATGATACTTCTAGTGAGGCTAAGAATTTGTGCAAACGTGGAGAAGTATAAAAGCAACATGTGTAATTGAAAAATATTGTTAAAATAGATTATAAATAATTAGATAAATAATTTAATAATATTAAATAAGTAAAAAATAAATTAATAAACCAATAATGTAATAGTAGTATCAGTGGATCTATAGGCTAAGATAATTTTTTTTTTATTAGCTTGGCAATAATAAGAATATAAAGAATATATGAAATACACATGGCCTTCTTATTAGCAATTATATATGGAATTAAGACTAAAGCCATCTTTAGTCTTTTCAATGTCTTTTTTATATTCTAATCTTAGTTTAAGATTCTTTAATTTCTTTGTATTTAGCAATAGATATATTAATTTAATTCTAAATAATAAATATACTTATTTTTTATTTTTACTTTTCTTTCTAAATTATACATAAGTGCATTATTTTTTAAAAAAGTTATTTAAATTTATGTCCCTAATACTTGGTAGTTTTGATCTTTTTATTTTTAAAATAAATTAACACCCAATTTAAATAGATGGCTATGAAGATGTCTAATCTTTTTTTTAAATATATTTATTGTATCTAAAAAAATTTAAATATATTAATAAATCTACAAGATAGAGTAATTAATTCAATTTATTTATATCTAATATAAAAGATTGTCTCATGTTAATTTATTGATTTAATTTTAACAAAGTTTTTACCATTTTAAAACTAATCTTTAAAAATATTATTTTCTAAGTTTTAATAATTTAAAAACTAATGGTAGTATTGATTATATTTTAATACTTATTTTTTATAATCTATATTAAATATCACATATTTAAAGTAATCTATTTTTAAAATTTTAAATTAAGATTAATATTCTTGCTGATTAAATATGATTTTTATTTAATTTTAATAAATATGTTATTTAAATGATTATAGATAATTTTTGGAAATACTCTTAAATACTATAAGATATTTTAAAGATCTAAGAAGCTTCTAAAAATATATAAAACTAATTATATATAGATCTATAAAATCTTTAAAAATTAAAATTAAATTAAGTGTGCTTATATATGTAAATTATTGTAATATAGTATCATTATTTATAAAAGATATTTTAAAAAATTTTAAAGTAATTATTTAGATGAGAATTCATATACATTATATGCCATTTATAATTTGTAGTATTATAAGTGGCATGTTTGAGAAAATCCATTTTTACTTAAAATTTGATTTTTTATTTGATAAAATAGAATTAAGCAATGTTCTTTAAAAAAAAAATTTTTTTTGTATATATATAATTACACTCAATTAGATTTTTTTTATTAAAATAATATTAAAAAAATATAATTGAATAGCTTATAGTTTTTTATAATAAAATTTTATATAATTAGCTAAGATTTTATCTAAAATAAGTTTTTTAAAAATAGCATTGAACTTATTTAAGTAACACCTCAGATAATATAGGAATACTAATAATATCAAGATTTTTAGTTTAAGAATTATATATATATATATATATATATATATATATTTGTCTTTTTACAGAATAAATTTTAAATCATAAAAATTCTTATTAAACTAGAAAATATTACAAATGAATATTAGGATTGATAGCTTGTCTAGGAGATTTATTAATATGGCCCCTTGTCAAGGACAAGAACTCAACGGAAGCAAATAAGTAAGTGAAAAATACTCTCAAAGAAATATAACAAAATAGAAACAAGGTAGTGTATATATTAAAAGAAACTGGAATGGCTATTGCCAAAAGACAAGACACTAGAGACTCTTGAAATCAAACTAGAAACAAGAAAGGAGTTGACAAGAGTGAAGAAGGCTTCACTCTTGTCTCTATTTATACTATCTACTTAAGAGCTAAGTGGCGACGTTCTATAGGACCTCCAACACGTATCCAATTTACAAGACACGTGTCCAAGTTGCAAGACACGTGTCGAACTTGCAGGACAAGTTTCCTATATGTTCGCCACGTATTTAGCTTGGTCTTCAAGCTACCAACATGTGCGACATGTGGCTAACTTATTGACCAAGTTTCTAATCCAAAAGTCTACTATGGACACTTATAAAGTCAAAGCAGCGTCTATGAAGTTTCTAGGAAGTTTTTCTAAAGATATTATGGAATTAACCTGCTTTTACTTTCTTTTATCTAGTTCTATCTCATCATATAGGTAACTGTATATAAAGTGACATTACACCTTTAAGGACGAGTTCGAGGCGGTGATTCGTGTGTAGAAAGTCTGAATCGCGAATAGTATTTGCTACATATTGATCTTTGTTCTCTTCGGTAATTGATGGGTCCTCCTCAGCCATCGATAGTGTCCCATTCCAAGGCGAGGAAGACCTATTGATCATTGGTTTTTGTGACAACTTCGCTGAATGTCGCTTTTACGCAGGTCAGGGAGTTATTATATCTCAGTAACGCAAGATCTCTCTTTCAAGGGTGTGATACCAAACCGTTGTATCTCGCCATCTATTCGAGGAAGAACATGTCGTTCTTGAAGATCTTCATCTCGGTTGCGTCGTCTTGAGGGTTGTGACAGTCGTAATGTCTCGTCCGGTAGGTCAGCAAATGAAGGCTCTTGAGTCAAATCCACTGGCTTGTTGATTCTCCATCTCCTTAGCGTCACAAAATACAAAGAAGCTACAAACAAGGATAGAAAGTTGAATGTTATCTTGCCTACATCTTGTTTCTTTTATAGGAAAAGTCTTCATCTTGGTTTTGATGGATGTTATTGATGAAAGGTCTCCACCTTCCTCGCTGCATTCGCCAGATTTTTTGCTGGTTCCCATGTGCGCTCACTAATATCGTATCCGTGCCAGTGAATAAGATATTCCAACCTATTTTGGTGCCGCCTTGAATCTAAGACTTCTTCCACTTCAAATTCGTCATTATTGTTCACTTCTATAGGAGGAGGTGGCACTTGTCTTCTTCTTGGTATGTTCACTATCTTATATGGTTCAAGAAGAGACACGTGGAATACAGGGTGGATCTTCATAGACTCTGGTAGGTGTAATCAATATGCAACTGGATTAATTTGTTCAGAAATACGAAAAGGTCCAAGCTTACGATAGTCCAACTTGTCACAAGGTTGCGTAGTCTTGATATTGCGACGAAGTAGCCATACCTTGTCGCCTACGTTGAGTTGTGGTTGTTCCTTGTATTCCTTCGATCGCAGCATCGACATTTATCTTTGTCGTTCTTGAGCTTAAAGCTTTAATTGTGCCTTCGTTGTTGTATGTAGTTCTACAAATGATTTAAAGTCTTACGCGGATGCTTCGAATAGTCAAAAGTATCGATCAAGATGTGGATGATAACCATAATTGGCAAAGAAAGGTGTTTGTTGTATAGAAGAATGTACCGTATTATTATAAGCAAACTCTGCCAATGGTAAAAGAGTTGTCCAATCATCTTGTTGGTAGTTGATAGTACATCTCAAATACTGTTCCAAGACTTGATTTACGCGCTCCGTTTGTCCATCAGTTTGAGGATGGAAAGCTGAAGATAGCTTTATATCCACCTTTAAAATCTTGAAAAGTGTTCTCCAAAATCTCGATACAAACTGAGTTCCCCTATCCGATATAATATCCTTAGGTAATCCATGATAGCGGTAGATATTATCAAGGAAAAGTTTAGCTATTTCTTCGCTTGTGATAGATTTTTAACATGATATAAAATGTACCATCTTAGTAAAACAATCTACTATCACGAATATAAAGTCATAAGAACTTGAATTTAGAAGATCCGTGATAAAATCCATAAACACAGAAGACCATGGTTGTTCTGGAATGGATAATGGCTGAAGAAGTCCGTAGGGTCGATGGCGAGGAGTTTTTGTTCTTGAACAAACATCACATGTTTTTACAAAATCTTTGACTCCCTTCTACATTTGAGGCCACCAAAAATCTCTAGATATCAACTCTAGAGTCTTATTGTACCCAAAATGTCCTGCTGCTGGGAAGTCATGACGAGTTTGAAGAACACGTAATCGTGCTTCACCTTCTGGAACATATAAGCGCCCTTCGAAATAGAGTAGATTTTTCTTGAACTCAAACTTCAAAATATCATGAGACTTAGAAGAATTATTCTTAATTTCATGAATAAGTTCTTAGGTTAACAACCTCGCAGGCGGGGCGGGAAAGTTGATCAGCAGTTAATGTTATTGATTCGTTCTTGAAGATGAGGTAGCCCGACTCAAGAGGGTCGTTGCTGTTGATCAAGTTGCATCTCCTTCTTTTGGTCTTGAATAGAGCACGTCTACGATCGCGTCAGACAAACCTTGTTGTTTTCCTGGCCGATATGTAATAATAAACTCGAATCTTGATAGAGACATGCTCCAACGAGCCTGACGACGATTCAACACGCGTGCTGACATGAAATACTCGAGGTTCTTGTGATCCATATATACGGTGACTGGACTAGAAGCACCTTCTAGATAATGACGCCATTTTTGAAAAGAATCCATAATTGCAAGAAGTTCTTTATCGTGGATTTCGTAGTTGATCTCTGCTGTCGAAAATTTCTTGGAATGGAAAGTTATTGGATGGAGTTTGTCATCTATTCCCATTTGTGACAATACTGCACCCAAAGCAAAGTCAGATGCATCTGTTTTCATAAAGAATGTCTTGGAAAAATCAACGCGATACAAGATTGGTACAGAAGTAAAAGCTATCTTCAAAGCTTCAAATGATACTTCTGCTTCTTTATTCCACTCAAGCTTGTCCTTACAAGTCAAACGTGTAAGTGGGGCTGCAACTTGAGAGAAGTTCTTGATGAAGATAATAATTGGCAAATCCCAGAAAGCATTGCACATCTCTTACTGTTCTTGGAATCTTCCAGTCTATGATTGTTTGGACTTTTTTAGGATCCATCATGAGGCCATTATTCGATATGATGTAACCTAAAAAGTCAACTTGAGTAGTATGAAATACACACTTTTCCATCTTGGCATACAACCTTGTTTCTCTAAGTTTTTGTAACACACGACGAACATGTGTTTCATGCTCTTCTACATTCTTAGAGTAGATTAAAATGTCGTCTAGATAGCAGACAACAAAATCATCTAAGAATTCACAAAAAACATCGTTCATGAGATGTTGAAAAGCGGCTGGTGCATTCGTGAGTCCAAAAGGCATAACATTGTATTTGAAGTGTCTATACCTTGTTCGAAATGCAGTCTTCCATTCATCTCCTTCTTTGATGCGAACCAGGTTGTATGCTCCTCGTAGATCTATTTTTGTATAGATCTTAGCTTGATTCAGTTGATCAAGAAGTCCGGAGATTAAAGGTAGTGGATACTTGTTCTTGATAGTGATCTTGTTAAGCCCTCGATAATCCACACACATTCGTAACGATCCATCTTTTTTCTTCACAAATAGAATTGGAGCTCCTGCTGGGGATTTGGAATGGCGTATGAAGTTCTTGGCCAGATTTTCTTCAATATACTCTTTGAGTTCTGCCAACTCATTTTGTGATAGACTGTAGATTGGTCCAAATGGAGGTTGAGATCCCTCCTTGAGATCAATTGAACAATCATATGAACGATGCTCCGGAAGGATATCGGCATTTTTCTTCTCAAAAACATCTTGATAATCTTGGTATTGGCTTGGAAAGCCACTTGAAGTGCTTTTACTATCAGAGACGGGTGTGGCATAAATAACAAAAGTTGATCCTCCTTTTGCTTCATACATAAAAGCTTTTGCACCTATAAGTACGAGTTTTACTATACTAGACTTATAACTTTTTACTTGGTCGACGGAAGTGTTAATAACGTTTTGAGAAAAATCAAGTCTACGAGAATTCCAATCTATCTTAGGATTATATTTTTCTAACCATGATAGACTTAAAATAACTGGATTAGACGGAGATTTAATTATGTTAAAGGTTACGTATTTTTTCAAAGGTGAAGTTAAAAATTCTATATGTAGTAAATAATAGTCAAATAGAATAAAAAATATTCTAATAAATAATAACATATATAGTAAAAATAAATATTATAAGTTTTAATAAGAAAAATTAGTATAGAAAAGTGTACTAGAATTCTCTATTTCTTTTTTATATTGAATCTTTACAAGTTCAAAAAGATTAATTTATCTTAAATAATGCCAATTTATAAAAAAAATTAATTTTTTTAAAAAAAGTTGGTAGGGCATCTAAGACAATAAGAAGATAATTCCTTCACAAAAAAAATTAAAAACTATTCTTTTTTAACACAATACAAAAAGGTAGTGTTCTAGGAACCTTGGGAAATAGAAAAAAAAAAAAAAAAAAAAAAAAAAAAAAGAAGAGGAGGTAGAGATGCTTCTAGCTAGTTTACAATATATATATATATATATATATATATATAAACATACTCATATAATTAAGATAATTTTATCTTAATAATTAAGTTGTTAGAAAATGTCTTATGTAAGAATATTTTGTTTTAGAGCTTACCTCTTTTGAGATTGTTTATTTATTGACAAACCAGACTTTGATAAAGCAATCGGCTCCAGTTGGCCACCATGGTTCCAACATGAGGGAGCACGTTCTCACTGGTGCTGCTTTTGGAGGAGGAGGAGGAGCCCAATCCCGTGCACGCGTGGTGTGAGTCCCCAGCATGCATGAGGACCCACGCAGAATCGAATGCGTGAGCACTCCGCACCCCCCGTCCCCAGACCCTAGCACCCGCGATCATGAATTTGACGCCATCCGACTACTTTGTCTTTGTCTGCAAGTATATAGCGGGCCGGGGTTTATCCAGCTCAGCCAAAGCTCAAGGGGGAGGATACAGGCCACCTGGGATTTCTCGCCCTCTGCTCGCACCCCCACTCCTGCCCCACCCCCCCCCCATGACTGTCCTGCTGCCTCCGTCTTCAGGTCCTTCGTGTCCAGAGCTTCCTGTCGATCGCTGCTGCTTGTGTTGTTCATATCGCCTTACGCTTGGTATGAAGCAATTGCATGTTTAGTGAGCGCGTTTTGTCAAGCTGTTGAGATTTTCCTTTGGCGGTGAGAGCCGCGAAGAGTTTCGGTATTTTCGCTTTTTAAGAAGGGGGTGAATTGGCGGGACTACGTTTCGGTGGTTGAGGGTGCGGGGAGTTATACAGGGAGTTTGGGAGGGAGCAGCGCAATGGCGAGCGCGGCGTCGGGCATTGCGGTGAGCGATGAGTGCAAACTGAAGTTTTCGGAGTTGCAGAGGAAGAAGGCATTTCGGTTTATTGTGTTCAAGATCGACGACAAGGTGCAGGAGATTGTCGTGGAGAAGTATGGTGGTCCGCAGGCGACCTATGAAGAATTTGCGGCAGCGCTGCCGGAGAATGACTGCAGGTATGGTGTGTATGACTACGAATTTACGGTAGAGGATGGAGAGATCAACTGCCAGAAGAGCAAGATTTTCTTCATTGCGTGGTCGCCCGATACATCGCGAGTGAGGGCGAGGACGATCTATGCCAGCTCTAAGGATAAGTTCAAGCGCGAGCTCAATGGCGTTCATTATGAACTGCAAGCCACCGATCCCACCGAGATGGATCTGGAAGTGATCAAGGAACGTGTAAAATAGTTCGAGAGATCTGTGCTTATGCTTTTGGATGAGAGTAAGCAAAGACTCAAGCACTATCTCGTAGGCTTTGATTAACCCCGCCGTGTTGACAGAGATAGGGAGAGCTCTTAACCCTAGATTCTGTTATACCACTGTCTTGTGAGCTTCGATCTGTCCCGACGTGGAGAGGAGAGGGCTCTTCGCCCTAGACTCTATCTTATGGCTGTCTTGTGAGCTTTTATCGAGTTCAACGCAGGAGACAATTTTTAATCATTTTGTATACGGTGTTTGTGCTTCATATTGGGAAGGATCTTAGAATTCGAACTTCGAAATGCTCTTGGCTCTCGAAGCCACCTATAATCCTCTTCGTCAATATGGTAATTCGATGGTGTGGGGTTGACCTTCCATATTTCCACATGGAGACATCAAGAAGGGGTCCTTTAATTCAGGTTGAGTGATGCACCTCACTTCAGTTCTTCGATTTGAAGTGTAGATACGAATAAAGGATTCTGGTATTTTGCGCTTGAGATGGAGGTGCGTTTCTTTTCCTGAGGGCCAATCAATTATGTGCCTACGGGTACTTATGGTGATGGAGCGACTCATGCAACAGTCGTAAATCTGTCACGCAACTGTGGTTGGTTGATTCATTTAGTGGATTGCGGAATAATACTGGCTCTCAATGGATTTAAGTTCTTTGTGGGGTGGATTTCCCGTCAAGTTCTATGCATGTAATAAAACTTCCAGCGAATCCTGTGTAATTGGCAGATTTCCGCACATATTGTGTTTGCATTGATAATGAGTTGTGTGTTCGTCTTAGCTCTTTCGTGCTGAGTTCTTCAGATCGTGATGTATTTTCTCTTTGTGCGTCTAATTGTTGGAATTCTCTGGGAACACATTCAAGGCACTTTCAAATTCAAACCGCTCGCAAGTCTACTGTCGTGTATTTCATTCAACTTTGCTTCACGATTATGATGTTTAGATCATTTGGTCACAGATAGTAGAATGGTCGGCCAGTGTGAATGCAGACTTCAGATGGAAAAGGACATACTGAGCTTGTCATGTAAATTGCCGGAGTCGCTTCTGAGCTTCTATTTCGAGTGTGAAAAGAATCATGGCACTTGTAGCTACTCACGTCAAATAAGTCAAACGGACACTCAGATTTTGTGCACAAATACTGATTTAACAGTAAAATTTCTCTGATTCAGGGAAACTGATTGGCAGTGTAAAATGAACTCACCTCCAGTGTCTATTCTCGTAGAATTGCGGAAGTACGGGTGTAAATTTGGGTGTCACTAGCGGAGAACTGGCCTTGTCTTCGTAACTGCCTCCACTTTTTGCTTCATACAGAATTTGATTAGAAAAGTTGCGTTCGATAACCTCAGGTCCAAAGATTTAAATATTTGAATCAGTAATTTCAGCACTTCGGTCATCTGATTTAACATTATTTGACTTCCGGTTCTCCCCGTTCACTGTGCGGAGGTGAAGAAATCTGGTGAGAAACTTAAGCATTGGATCAAGTGGATTGGAATTCTACAGTCTGAAAGGCCCCAAAGTAACGAGGTAAGGAAGGCCCTGGCTTTGCCGACAATGACATGGATACTGTTGGTGGAGGACTTACGCTCCGTGATCGTCCAGAAAATGTCTCCGCTGGATCAGCAAGAGAGAAAAGTCTTAACACAGCATCCTTGTCACTGCCTTGCCGCCTAAGACGAATGAGAGACAATGTCCGAGATGCTTCGGTGACTGGTTGTGCCGGCTGCGACTCCTCAGAGGTTATTAGAGCTCATGTTGCCTGCATCACTTTGTGAAAGTTAGCCTCGAATGTGCTACATCTTGGTTTCTTGGTTCTCAGTTTTCTAAAGAACAATCCTAAATGATGAGACTGGCTAGCATAAGCTGTTCAATGAAATGGCCAACATTCAAAATAGAGATATCTTCATTTGTCATTTACAACAGCAGGTCCAGAATGCAACATGAGCAAGTTCTGAAGTTCAAGGACTTCTCCTGAAATAAAGATGTCACTTTAGCTTCATCTGAAGTATACTGATTATTTTCTCACCATGTTAACTAGAACCAAAATTATCCAAATTTTAAACACCTAGTCAATGTCGAGTTTGCCACAAAAGATATCCAACTCAGTCAAATGAAGTAGTAGTTAGAAATAAATAAAAATAGATTATGTTCATATTATCTTTTTCAAAAAATATCAAAGAAACTTCTTAGATGCAAATTAAATATATAGGTGTCTATAGTTGCACTATATAGTTCTACCAACTTCTTTTAGAAGTATTTTACTTCTAAGAAGTCATTGTAGAAGTATCTCACAACTTGAATATTTGATTTATTGTGAGTCCCACCAATGAATCTTAATTGGTGGATTAGTTAAAATGATAGATTTAAGTTATTTAAATACCAAAATATTAAAATTAGAGATTTTATTTGATTATTTAAGTATTTATTAGAATTTAGAAGATTTTATAAATTACAAGAGTCTGATTAGAGAAAAGTCATAAAATTGAAGTCTTAGTAAGTCTTGGAGGTAATTATCTTAATTATTTTAGTATTTTTATTTTTTTTTAAATTAAAAGAATTAGTACTTGATTATTGAGACCAATGTTTACATTAGCCTTCTATTTATATATATTACTTAGTAAAAGTATATAAATACTACTTAGTAGATAGAAGAAGCATGAAAAAAAAAACCTCATATCTTTGTAATTATTTTTATAAAAAATAGGATTTTAGGTTGATTTAAATTAATTTTATTATTATAAAAAATCACCAAGATAGAATAAAATAGTCTTAAATTGATATTATTATCTCAAAAATATTATAGAGATATTATAAATTTATCTAAAATTTATTTAGAAATTTTAAAGAATTTTTAGAACAATTTTGAAGATTTTGCTAAAAAATAAATTTTATCACCTTGGGAGCCATTATGAAGAAATGGAGCAAGATTTGAAGGCCATACAAGGTTCTATAGGCTAATAAGGTATTTTTGAACACCATGGTGAAGTCAAAAATGCAAAAAAAAAAAAATTTTACTAGTAGAAAATAAGAGGATTAGCAGCTAATATAATCCTTGTAGGAAGGGAGGTGCACAAGTCTCATATGGATTGTGGCACCTTGGATGTAGGTAGGAAGATAAGGCTAAGGCCTCGTGGCCTCTCTAGGACACCCTTATACACTACTTGTGAGCTTTGATGAGGTTTGAACTCATGATCTATTAAGCAAGTTATCCTTGAAATAAAAATTTTCTACTTAACTTTTCTATTATTTACTTGTTATCTTTGAATTATCATAACTTATTCATAGTAACTCGTATTTACATGTTTTTTACATCATTGAAAAGAAAAAAAATTATCTATTCAAAAATATAATTTTTACTTTTTATTTTTACTTTTTACTAGATGAAAATATAATGAACATACTATGACTTAGTTTGAATTATACACTTGCTTGATATCATTTATTTCACTTGTTTTTTTGGATTGTTCTTCTTGTTGTTCTTATTAATTGTTCCCTTCACTTCACACCACCAATTACAATCAACTCTTAAGTGAGGCCATCTTATAATTTGGATTGAAGGGTGAATTTTACCCTCACATTTATAAGATTTGTAGTCATTAAAAAAAATTTCTTATAATCTTTTTTTTGTAATCTAGTCTTAGTACAAGACTATCAATTTATTTATATTTAAAAAAACTTACTCTAATATCTTTTTATCATATAGATATTTTTTATTTTTTTTTATTTTTTTTCCAAGTTTATACATAAATACATATTATTTGATAAGTCTATCTAGATTAGTGTTTATAATAACTCTATATAATAAATAATTATAAATATTTATTTGTTACTATTATAGATATACAAGTTGGTCTTCGAAAAAATATATTAAAAGATTCAACTTTAAAAGATTCAAAAATTAAATATAAATTATTATTAAATTCTAATTCTAAAATTATTCAAATAAAGAATTTTTAGCCAAGATTATTTAAATTTTATTTAAATTATTTATAATATTATAATTATAATCATTTTTAAAGTGATATGATTCAATATTTTTTTAATAATTTAAATACATCCTTCATATGAATATAATTAATGTTTAAAAAATATAATATAAATTAAAAAAATATCATAATTATTAATTTATAACAAAACAATAATTTTATTATTCTTTTGCATCACAATCTAAGTAATTAGTTATAATCATTTATCAAAAATATGTTGCACATATCAATCAGTTTTTTGTATATTTTAGAGCAATTTTCTTGTAGATCAAAAATAAAATAAAATAAAATAAAAATAAAAAGATATATATATAATTTTATTTTATAATAAAAACTAAGTAAAAAATAAAAATAAAAATAAAAATAAAAAGACATATCTAATTTTATTTCATAATAAAAACTATGTAAAAATTTAAAATAAATCATATAATTTAAGATTATTTTTTTACATTATAATATGTTTATTTTAATGATAATAATTTTTAAAAAAAAGTTTGTATAAATTTTATACATAATTGCATAGATTGATTATAAAAAATAAAAGATATTCTATTTTTTCTTTTATTTTAAATTAACTACAAGTTTTTTGAAAAAAATTATTAATTTAATTTTATTTTTGTATGGTAAATTTAATTTTATATAATAATAATAATAATAATAATAATAAAAACAACAACAACAACAACAACAACAAAGGTTTCTAAATATAATATCCAGACAACCATATTTGATACAAAAAATTAAAAACAAAAAATAGAAGTATTAATAATGAAAATTAAAATACTAAAAATACAGTATTTATATCTTTAAATATCTACTATATCAATAAAAATATTATTTCACAACTATACTTCTAAAGCATTAGATTTAATTTAAATGGCAATAAAAAATAAAAATAAAAATCTTAATAAATTTACTTTTAGGATAATATATATATATATATATATATATATATTTAAAGATATTTATATATTTAAAAAGAACCAAATGAAACTTTTTGTATTAAAAAATACAGAATTATTTTCTAATTATAAGAAATTTTAGATACAATAAGACATTGCTTTTATTTTTTGTGATTTTTTGTGAATTCATGTACAAAAGATTACAAAAATCTCATTGTGCAATTGATACATAAAATCAAAATATCCTCAACATAATTTTTAATAAATTTCTACAACTATTATTTATTATTAGAAAACTTAGTTTCTTATTTTAATAATTTTTGTATACATCTTCCATCATAAATTACTTTTAATGTCATATTTGTAATAAAATAGTGATTTATAATGTATATATATATATATATATATATACTTATTGTCAAAGAATAAAAATAGATGAATAAGTATTACAATTCTTTTCTGCTTTTATAGAATCATTGTTATTCTTTAAAAATAAGTTCATTAAATATTACAAACTAATTTACAAATCAAAACACTATACTTTTTTGAAAATATTTTTAATTAATATTTATATTTTAATAACAGATATTTTATTTATCAAATGTATTGTAATTTTATTCTTGTCTTAAAAATATTTAAGAAAATAACCTCATTTATTATATACTAAATGCATAATATATATATATATATATATATATATATATATGGTTTTAAATCTTGTCAAAAAGACATCACAAAAATAATTCCAAATTCTTCAGTAGATTTTTAATTTATCAAATTTTTATCATTTTTTTCAAAAATATATATATATATATATATAAACATACATACATACAAACATACATACATACAAACATACATACACATACAAGAATGGTTTAATCATATTATGTTTTGCCTATTTGATTTAACATTTTGTTAAATAATTCTTTGGTGAATAAATTTAATATATTAAAAATATCATTTGAGTTTTTTATTTTTTATTTTTTTATTTTTAATTTAAGAAATTGATCATTTGATTAATATAGATTAACTGTAATTTTGAATTAAAATAAATTAATAGAAATAAATATAGATTTTTTTTATATACAATTTTTTTATTGTGAAATTTGATTTTGTATTTGTGTGTAACAATTTTTTATATTTGTGTGGTATAGTATTATAAACAGGCATATGTTCATAATAATAGATTTATACTTAGATTATTAAACATATATATATATATATATATATATATATGCACATTACAAAATTTAACACAAATCAATCACCAAATATCAAACATAATTATATTCTTCTGTACTAATTTTTGTGTTAGTTTAAATTTTAAAATTATATATATATATATATATATATATATAATAAAATCAATATATTAGTTTTTGATTTTTTAAAATATGATTTTTGTGAAAGATAATTGATTTTAATATAATGTCTTTGCAATCGTATCTGTTACTAAATTCTGCTTTGTACTAATTTGACTGTTTTTAATATTTCAATTATTAAAAGTTATAAACATCATACATACTAAAAATTAAAAATTAAATTACAAAGAAACAAACATTATACACTGCAAAAAGAGTATTTCATTATTTTTTTTTTTATTTGTTACTTTTAATAATACAATGCATCATAGTTTGACCAGCGTTAGTATTATTGGAATCTATTTTAGTAACAATCTATACATAATCAACAATACTGCAGTTTTCAGTAAGGATTTTCTTTAAAATAAATAAAATTCAGTTTAATAATGCATTTGAGACATAAAATTAATTATATCAAAATGCAAGATCTATCTTTTTTGTACATTGATAATTTACTTATCATATTAACTAAAATAAAAATGTGTTCATCTATTTATATTAGTATTTCTTAACTCTTTAATGCATAAACACTGATGTGTAAATTTTAAAAATTGAATAAATGGCCAAAAACTTCACACACATTAACTTTTAAAATTTCATCAACATTTTAAAAAAACAATCTGATAATTGAGTAATATGTTGAGTGACAACTTAATCTCTAATATTAATAACATCTTTTCACTCTCATTTATATTAAATTACAGAATATCAATCATCTTATGGCGACTTACATCACCAAACATTTGATTAAGGTTCATTTTACAATAGTGAAAATGATACTCTTCTCTGAAAGGAAACAATGATTCTTTAGATCATGAAACAGGTTTCAGTCATTAAAAGAAAAAAAAAAATCATTCATCATCTTCATGTGCAAGTAATAGACGTGCAAATTTTGCAATAAGGTTTTGCCAGCGCCAGTCAGCAACGACTCCGCAGGCTTGGCAGCACCAGCAAAGTCTCAGAAGAGACAACCTGGAGATTCACTGTCAGACCTACGGCCAGTTACTTTAAACAAACAGCAGCAAACACATGGAAGACGACGACGTCACCACAGGCAACACGATGTGAAGCCAAGCTCGTCTTCCTCATGGCACATGCGAGCCATGAGCTTTGCATTTCAATACCGGGGGAAACCAGCAATGCAAACGCATCACGGCCACGGCATCACACACAGCAGACGTGATCGAGGCCATGCACGGAAGCGCACAGCGGCGAGACCTGGAACAACAGCGAAGGCAATAGAAATCACCCCACCCCCTCCTCGTCCTCCTCCTCAACCATGTCCCGCACTGATTCCTCACAAGCAACGAAGAATACAGTAGGGCAGAGGCTAGTGGAGACGCCATGGGATAAGACCTCAATGGAAGGGAGAGGGAGAAGGAGAGAGATAGCGATGGCGATGGCGATGGCGAGAGCTGCAAGAGAGCTGTCATAAGAAGCATAGGGGGCTAAATAATAGGCAAGAAGAAGCGGCAGGAGGCCACATAAGGCGTGACAGGGCACCACATGGGAACCAGGGCAGGTCCACATCAGCGTCCACACCCGGGCCATCACTGCCCGCCGGCGGCGCTGAACCTCCACCGTCGAAAGCTGCCTTTGGCTTCCATCCTCTCCATGTTCCCACAAGCTGCCTTTTCCCGTTTAAGAATATCCTCCTCCTCCTCTGTCCATCGTCATCAATCAGTTGCCTCTCACCCCGCTCTTGCATTGGCACCCTGCGCGCCATCGTCACCTGCTCTCGCTTAATCCATCATGGAATCAACCCCCCTCTCCTCTTATGGTGGTGATGAGCAGTAGCAGTAAGCAAGCGGAGATAGCTCTCTCGGGTTTTTAAATGTGTATACGTATGAGTGGTTCGAAGGGGGTGGGGTCATAGAATTCAGCGAGCTGTCGATCGTAGCGGTAGCTTTTGACCGTCGTCTTTCTTGAGGTTCAATTGCAGGTGATCTTCATGCCAGTGCTGCTGCTACAGTTGTTTGCGTCGAGGGTCTGCGAATGCTGCATGTGAATTGGAGGTTTTGGTGGTTGAAATTTTGCGTGGGTTGGTGTGGAGATAGCAGTTTGTTCGTTTTCCGTTTTAGAAACGGAATGGCCGTTTAATGTGGCGGTTCAGGTGCTCGTTGTTGTGCATCCTTGGGATGGTTTGCGTTTGCTGTCATTAGCATGTGTGTGGATTTGTCTGGCGCCGTGGACTTACTTAATTTGTGGTGGGAGTGGTAGGTGTAGATGTGTTGGTTGACTGTGGGGGGTTTCGACGTCTAGGAGAGTTTGTGAGATGCATCGATCGAGTTGGAATCTCGAGATCGCGAGTATGTTGTAGTGGTTGTTAATGCTTTTGTAGCGTTCTTAGACTTCTTGTTGCTGTAGCTTTAGTGTTGGATACATTCATGGGGCTTCTGAGTGACGGATTTGTGAAGTCTCTGGCACAAGCCAGGGCTTGGATGCTTCTTGTTATTGCTACTTTGCGGGATTAAATTGAAGGTGAATTGGGCAAAAAAGCGTGACGTAAACCATATGGTGTGTCCTCTTGAGCATGCAGGTTCAAACATGCAGTCGGTTTGAGGTTTCAGCACCGAGAAGTGCCTTGCCATCGCTCTGTTTGCACCGCTACCTTTCAATTTATTTATTTCTTTTCCAAGGCTCCGTGTTACGAGAGGCGATCCAAGCAAGGCGTATCCTACAGGTACGTGGTGCATGTGATTTTTTTCGTCGTAACTCCGACTAAAGTAATTCGTTAAACCATTTCAACTTTCAAAGCGTGTGTAATTTGTTGAGCGACTGCATGTAATGTCATTTCTTAAGGTTGTGGAAGCCTTGCGACTGGGTCTTAAACCAAGAACTCGAACGCAATTGGTTTCAAAGTCTTAATGCTTCTGCTGTACGGATCTTTCAGAGTTTCATGTTGGGGTTTTCTTGGTAAAGAACACCTAACTAGTATGGGTCTGGAATGATGCATACAAATGGTTTGTGCAGCAGCAAAGTTATTTTGAACTTATTTTTTTTCCTAATCATGTGTAATACCTGAAGATTGTTGCAGTGATTAACTATGTGGATAACATTGTAAACCTTAAGATTCTTATTTCTAGTAGTGACACGCTGTCGCTATATTTCCGCCTTTTCTTCTTGCTGGCTGTGTATGGACTCGTTTTTGTGTAGCAACTTACACGTGAGATGTAGCGAGGATGATTTTTAGTATCTTGTCGCTGTAGATTTCTTCATTCGCCATCTTACTCATTAGTAAGCTCCCGATGCGCTGCATGTTGTTACCAGGTGCAGATATCTCATAATTTCTACCAGTATCCCAAGGGTACGTAAGTAAGTCTCGTGTGGATGGGATCCCTTGGAGATAGTATTTCGAATGGGGCTCGTCGCGTTGTAGATTTTCGATCAGATACAGTGACGAAGCCAACGGCTGCAATGCGGGCCGCCATGGCCAATGCGGAGGTAGACGACGATATTCTTGGAGTTGATCCAACAATGAATGAACTACAAAAACAAGTTGCAACAATTATGGGGAAGGAAGCCGGTTTATTCGTACCCTCTGGAACCATGGGCAATTTAATTGCTGTTCTTGTGCACTGCGAGGTAAGTATTCAGCTTTCTTTGGTGTCCTTTGTAGTAATCTTGTCTTTTGCCATGTATTGTCGTTTAGCGTATGATCAGCTCAAGGAATCTTAGTTCTTGATTCAAAGTAATATTACATCTTTATACTACATGCGTCTCATTCCTCAATGTTATAATATCGTGTTTGACTTGGAGACTTTAGGTGAGAGGAAGTGAAGTTATAATTGGGGAGGAGAGCCACATTATGCACCATGAGCAAGGTGGGATTTCAACACTCGGTGGTGTGCATCCGAGGACAGTTCCGAACAATGCAGATGGAACGGTCGATCTCAAGAAAGTGGAAGCCGCCATACGATATGAGCTTGATGACTACTTTCCGATCACCCGTCTAATTTGTCTTGAGAATACTCAGGCCAGGTGCGTCAATTGGCTTCACTTTTTTCAGTGAGGTCCAATGCAACTGGAAAAATTCATCTGGCTGTGGCAATTGGTACCTCGTCGTGTAATATCAGTTGAGGACAAGCAATATTTTTGTCCAATTACATCGCCTCTGGTTGATGCTGAAAAGCTAACGTCTGCTAGATATGCTGGTACCCATTGTTCATAACAGGGTGCACTGGAGATCTCATTTTCCTAGGCCGTCAATCATACTATGTCAAGTCATTTTCTCACCCAAAATCGAGACAATTGTAAATTAATGAGAAGTGTTATGTGTCACATTTTACAGATGCGGAGGAAGGTGTCTCTCTGCTGAATATACAGACAAAGTCGGGGAGCTTGCCAAATCATACGGGCTGCAGTTGCATATTGATGGTGCCCGTATATTCAATGCTTCCATCGTAAGAGCTTCATGTTAATTTTAAAAAATAGAATTTTTCTTTACAGAATTTTTAATCGATCCTGGTTGAGATAATATCTTAATTGTGCATTATAGTTCACGTTTCTTTTGTTGAAGAGAAATTGAACGGATCAAGTACTCTCTATGTCTTATACATCCTTTCGACTTGTGGCAAAATGTTTACCAGTACAGTTATCACGAGCATTCAGAACCATATTTCTATGCAGGCACTGGGAGTTACACCTGAGAGGTTGGTGCGAGCTGCCGATAGTGTTGCAGTAAGTTTTCTTGTCCAACTCATGAGTCAAATGATTCAACTTGTGCACAGTGAGATCTCAACCAATTCGGTCCGCATGTGTCTGAAACTATGATGTGTGATCGCCTCACTATGGGATATGTATCTAGACTTTGTCATGATCTGACGTAGCTTCTGTATTTGACTGTAAAAATGGACAGTCTTCTTATTGTTAATTGTTTTTGTAGGTTTGCCTTTCAAAAGGCTTAGCAACTCCGGTGGGCACAGTATTGGTTGGCACTAAGGAGTTCATTACAAAGGTAATATCCTAATTTTGAAGTATTGGTGTGCTGCATCTCTAGGTTCGTTTACCTAGAGAGTTAGTGCATATGCAAGTTTCTTTTGGGGATTGTGTACCGAGAAATACTTCAACATGAAAATCTTATTTTTCACCGTGTTGACTGTATTTGGGCGCATCGAGGGCACAGGCAAGGAGATTGAGGAAAGCTTTAGGGGGAGGTATGCGGCAGGTTGGTATTTTGGCTGCTGCAGGATTGGTTGCCATGCGTGACATGGTTGATCGTCTCAAAGTTGATCATGCCAACGCGAAACTGATAGCAGGTAATTTCAAAAAACGTTGAATGAGTTGAAAGCGTTTTCTTGAATGAGTAGCTCATGTGTGTGAAACCTTGACAAAGTATTTGGTCATCAAGGACTACTTCGGCACAGAGTTCAAGGAGAACTTATAACACATCGTTGTGGATGCAGAGGGATTGAATGCCGTGAAAGGACTTTGTGTGGACATGTCGATTGTAGAGACCAACATTGTAAGTAATCTGCCTTGCCATGCAGCTACTTGCCTTATGTGCTGCTTAGTCAAGAAGTGAACCGCCTTTAATATCTTCGACACTAGTCTGAACAGAAATTTCCACAACCTTGGATAAATGCTTTGTAACTGATATGTAATAAGTCGGCAGGTGTATGCGGAGGTGACGGCTGATTCTGTACTCACTCCAAAAGAGATTGTTGAAGCCTGGAAGGAGTATGGAGTGCTTGCAATGACCTGGGGTCGGAACACGTAAGTAACCATGCGTACATCTATACATGTACAATTGTGAGCCTGCAGATGTGTTAATGACTTTGTTGACATCATATTATCCTATCGCTGTTTTGTTAACCGTCACAGAATTAAGGCAGTAAAGTGAAGAGGCATGTTAGTGCGACCGATATGTTGATAGAATGTATGCAAGTTAGCGAATGAGTCTCATGTGTTGGTGGGAATGGTGATTGGACCAGGATACGAGTGTTGACCCACTACCAAATCACAGAAGATGACGTTCTTTTTGCCCTCAGTTTCTTCAAAACAACTTCTCTGCAGGCTGCCAACCACAAACCCTCGACGATAAGCAGGAAAAGAACTGCTGCAGAGCTGGCTCCAGTTTGCTATTAGAATTAGAGTAGACATATTATAACTCGCGCTTGTAAATGTACCACATAGATTTGGTATTGGACTATAAGATATCGTTTGCTATCAGTTATTACACTAACCAATCAGTACCTAATGATTGTGTACTTTGATTAAAGAGTAAAGAGATTTCAGTACAGATATTTCAGTGGTGTCGAGAAAAATTCTGATTTGTCATTCTATAAAAATTTCAGTTCTTAGCTTTCGCATCGTATTGATGTGTTTGATCGACTCTTAAGATTGGAAAACGAGTTGACGGTTGCCTACGTCGTGATGCCTCAATCTGCGAAATTCTGAATCTTGCACTACGTTGCAACCTAGCGTGTGCTTCCATTTGTGACTAGTGTGCAAATTTCTCTCTACTGTCCGCAAAAGTGTGGTAAAACTGCATTCCTTGACAATAAAGGTCCGCAAAAACTAAGTTGAGTAATCGTGTTGGTTTAAGAATTTAAGCATCTGCTCGACTTTATCATGCAAAGCCAACCACTCAAGGCCTTCACTGCAATATGTCCTCCCGGCATACTGAGACCCTCGACTCTGAAGAAAGCAAATGTGCTGACGACATGACAGAGCAGTTGTAACTAATCGATCACTTCGATCAGGTGGATTCCATCCAAAGAGCTTCCATTCCTGTTGGAACTGATTTCGCTGTCTTCATAAAGACCAGGATGAAGCGCAACAATCACAACATTGCTCCCGAAGAATTCTACATCACTTCGCAAGCCATCAACTACAAAATGTAACTTCAACTAACAGCAACCTTCCATCTGACTGGCCAATCGTAGCTTACCCAGATTACGCATAGGCGATGCAACAAAACAGAAGAATGGCGATTCCAACTGAAATTCTACGCTCCTCTTGCCAAAAATATCCCAAGAAATGATCTCCCGACCTGCAAAAAAACATCCGAGAAATTTTCGCCAGCAGGCTGGTGCCTGCAATCCCCTCAATTTTCAGGTCAAAATTCTAAACCTCATCGAAAACCCTTGAACCCTAAACCCTGCATCCTCTGGACGCTAAAAACTCACCCCTCCCTCAATCCAATATCCTAATAGAAGCATGTACCGTGCATTATTCCGTGGTACCCATGACCGTGGTATCACCTGAGGTTTGGTATTTGGGTCTAGGGTTTAAGGATTCAGCCCCTTGGCCGTGAATAGCTTGATTCAGGGCGCAGAGTTGTAGGGTTTATTCCTGCATCCCCAAACCCATCAGCTGATGCACGAGGGATTGGCGATGGCCGTTGTATGTGTCTGTAGAGTTTTGCGGCATTGAATTGTGTAGTTATGGGGACGAGTAAGAAAATGATGGTGAAAGAAGCGGTGCCTGCGACGGGGGCGAAGAGCTTGGAGGTGGTGGTGAAAGCGGATTCCAAAGCATGGCTTGCCGCTACTTCGGACCTTGTTCAGTGCACGAGAGCCGCGTCGGAGTACTTATTCTCGGCGTTGGCAGTGAATACGGAATCGCCACTCGAGAAATTGCTCACGGTGAATTTCGATGCTGAGCAGATATGGCAGCAGATTGACCTGCAAGCTACGCCAACACTGAATAAGATTAGGAAGTCGCTTCGGAAGCTGGAGAAAACGCCCCCGAATAAACTGTTTCAGTTTAAGGGCGAGAAGAAATCTACGCAGCGAGGTTCGGTGAAAGGTAATTATTGTGTTTGAACTGCCAGCTTGCTTGTCTTTAGTCGAAATGTTCAGTGCTTCTAATTTTTATATCATTTTGGATACGGAAGTATTGAAGAGTAATGCAACTTACTGGAGCGCCTTGAAGTAGAAGTTAGAGCTTTTGGAGTATTGGAGGTCTTAGCAGGGTCTTTTGTAGGACCTTGCATTGGCTTTGACCGCGCTAAATTCTGACAGAATTTAATCCTCTGGAATTGAATCCAGTGAACAATTTAATGATGGTCATAAGTCCGGAGAGCATTCGACTGTAAAGATTTTAGCATGAAGAGTAGTGGTTGGATGTAGGGTCTATTGTTCTTCAAACTAGCGAGTCTTGAAATGTGTTCGCGAACAGTTTTCAAATATGTGGGAAGTGTCAGCATGGCTCTTATCGTTTCTTGTCGTTGCTTCATTCTTTATTTTTTTCAGAGGAAAGCCAGGAATTGGAAGCCGATGAAGACTCAGAGGACGATAAAAGCGAGGATCTTGACGATGAAGAAATCTCAGGCTCAGATGATGGTAAAGAAGATGGGGATGATTCAGACAACGAAGATGAAGTGGAAGATGGTTTTAAATCAGAGGAGGAATACTCTGATTATGATGAAGGTTCAGTACTTTCTTACACTCACTTAAGTTTCCTTAATTTGGTTAAATATATTTACGTTGCCAATACTATTTTGCCTTTCACAACGCTGAAACTTACTTTCAATCTTTCATGATTATCTTTTTGCAGAAGAGAAGAAAGCCGTAGAAGACAAGTTTCTGAAATTATCAGATATGGAGAAGTTCTTAGATCGGGCGGATGCAGAGGATGCTGACATTACTGAAGTTGGCAGTCAAGATGATGGCGAAGATGAAGAAGAGGATGATGATGATGATGATGACGATTTGGAGGTACACATTTCTTTGCATGTAGACAGTCACCTTTTACCTCGAATTCCAGTTATTTCAAGTTTTTTTGTTACACCAATTGATCCTATCTCTGATTGTGCAGATGGATGAAGCTTTTGACTTCTCCGCAAGATTAGCAGATAAAGACGATGGTGATAACACCTGGGGACCTAAGTATGTTCGGCTTCTCTTTCTGCTGTTTTACAGTTGGAAGCCCTTCATTCTGGTTTGAGAACGTTGTATACGCAAATGCTGCTTTTAGAAGTGTATTTCAATTTCAAGGTCATTTCAAGATCAAGATGAATTTTGCAGCAAAAACATCTTTGAATTTCGGGAACACGATCTTACTAGATTATGTGACATCGTCTTTCTTCATCAGATATTCGGATTTTATTGGAAAAGGCAAGAAGCAGAAACCTAAACCCTCGAAAAGACAGGATAGCGACGATGAACCTGAGGATGATGACCTTGAAGATGATGATGAAGACGAGGATGACGAGGAACCAGAGGCTATGGTTACTGACAGACAGATTGTACCAGCGGAGGTTCGATTTTAATGTTTTAATGAAAAATGAATCAGTGATGCTCACCATGTCTTCAAAGTCTACTCATTGCTGCTGCATGCAGTCGATGTTTATAAATAATTTGAAATACTACAATCTTTAATTTTGGAATATTTTAGTCTCGTATTGCATTGGTGTTGATCGAAGGGACAATCGTTTTCTGATGTGACACGTGGATGGGCGCTGGTTTCCAGGAGGGAAAGCTTTCCGCTCACGAAAGACAACAGGAGAAGACGAAGAGACGAATCGAGCAGCTGGAGAAATCAAATTTAGAGTCAAAAGATTGGACTATGCAAGGCGAGGTAATGGCCGCACGACTTGTATGTATGAGTTTTCTTAGGGCCGGGTTTTGTTGAACTTATGTTCTCGATGGCCTAGTATACTCGTGGTTTGTTTGACTTGAGCGTTGCACAGTTGTGGGTGATAAGTTTCCTAAGAAATTTTACCATCCATTCAATCTTCAAAATCTTTGTTGGTGTTGCACGTATGTGAATAACATGATATCCTACACTGTTGTTCAGCCTTGGAATTACAGTATTTACTGATATGTTAGTACGTAAGTTTTGTTTCTAGATTAGGATTCTCTTGGTCCCCTTACACCCTTCACTCTCAGATGCTTATTATCACTATCCTACCAGGTGTCAGCTTCTAGAAGATCAAAGAATAGTGCTTTGGAGGTTGAGCTGGACTTCGAGCATGGTGCTCGTCCAGCTCCAGTTATTACGGAAGAAGTAACACAATCACTAGAGGATATGATTCGGAGCCGCATTATTGAGGTTAGCAAAATTTTTTTGATAAAAATTATTTTCTCTTGGCACTTTCTGTGAATAAGTTTTTGAAGACACCCTTGATGATTTATATCCAAAACATTTTTTTTTGAATATTTAGCTCAAATTCCCTTAAGCTGTCAACCAAATAATGTAGAATTGGTGTGTGTGTGTGTGTGTTTTTTTTTTGGTTTTATATTTCGTGTATTTTTATGTTTTCTCAGGTTATTCATGATTAGTTCAACGCAGAGTTTAGATTTCGATGCAGATACTTCAAAACACGTGTGTTAGCTTTTATGTTCAACTTATTATCATGGTCAATTTCTATTCCACTTAGTGGTATATGCCTTCTAAAACATCGTGTTTTCAGGGCACCTTTGATGATCCGCAACCTAGAGCTCCACCAGTTACAGCTGCTCCCAAAGAACGCATTGAAATGGTACTTTTCAGCGGAACTACCTGCTTTGATTTTTCTCTTCTAGTTTCAATAACATTTAGCATATCTAGTGACTTGTGCTCCCTGAATGAACAAGCGTATATAGATAGAGGCAGGAGGATCATGTGGGTCAGCTGAAATCAGCTCTTAGGTATTTTTAGATGTAAACTAATGGTTACCCAGGAGGTGACCAGTAGCAGTGGAGCGGTGCACCTTCTTCAGTTGCTGCTCTCTTTTATGTCATAAGTTTTCCAAGGATTTCCACTGGTTTAGATTATTCTGTACCTGATTTTCTATACCCGAAATTTTGGGAAAGAGATTGTTGTGTGTATGATTATTGGTGTAGTTGAATTAGCGTATTGCAAGTATTCGATAACTCATTCAATCTTTCTTTCTAATTGTGCAGGATGAAGAAAAGAGTAAAAAGGGACTGGGAGAAATTTATGAGGTACAGCCTTCTTTTGCCATTTTCTGATTATTTCAGGAGCCACTAGTAGGTTTGAGGGCTTTTACTTGGTATTGCTGCTTAGGCTATGTTATGACTTCAAAGATTATGAGGTTAATCAATCTAAAAGTTGAATTATGCAATAATCTTTCTGTTTAAATGGAGTGTGCATATTGCTGTTTCTCTTACCTTTACTTCTTTGTTCGTATTTGCAGCAAGATTACATGGAAAGTACCGGACTCGCAACTGCTGCTACGCCTGCCATGGAGGCTTTGAAAGCTGAGGTATGGTGCACTTTTGCTCTATCCGATAGTTCAGGTTTTATGCTCATAATGCTTATGCAATTCCGCAATCTCTTGCTGTGATTCTTACCTGCTCTATTGTGTATGTTTGATTTAATAAATAAATATATGGATGTGAGTGCAGGCTTCAACTTTGTTTAGGGGCTTATGCAACAGGCTTGATGCTCTCTCACACTTCCACTTCGCACCCAAACCAGTAAGTAGTTGTGAAGCATGCGAAGTTGAAATTTTGCCTCGCAGTTTCACAGCCTCACACTCTCTCATTTTATGTGTCTTATGATGAATAGCCTATCCTGAGAACATCCATTATGGTTAAGAAAATTCGTGTGTTTGGAGATGAATTCAATTACTTTTAAGATTCCATCCATTTCTTAGTCCAAAATTAATATCATAAACTAGTTATAGTTATCTTCTAAAAGAAAATAGCTATTTACCTTATCCTCCTCTGGAGTTGGGTAGAGATTAAAAGGCATTGTTGTTGATGCAGAAAATAGAAGAAATGGAAGTGAAGGTTGATGTACCAGCGCTTGCTATGGAAGAGGTACGCTCGGTTATTCCGCAATTTTTCTTTCTGTAATGTAAATTCTTGTTTTATTTCTATAAAGGTTTTAGTATACAGTCATGTTCGAACCACAACACAGATCTCATGGATTATCATGGGGTAAGCAGTTAATTGATCAATTGTGTAATTCATCTTTTTGGTCCAACATTCGCTTATGGTTAGGACTACTAATATATGCTATTTTTCTGTGCAATTAGGTTGCGCCGCTTGCAATTTCAGACGCGTCCATGCTGGCTCCAGAGGAGGTTTACAAGGGTGAAGGTATTATCAAGGGAGAGAGTGAACTGACTCCAGAGGAGAGAAAGAGACGCAGAGCTCAGAAGAAAAGGAAGAGAAAAGGTGTCATTGGTAACCCCGAACTTTCTGAACTTCCTGAGATGCATTTGTGCCTTCTCTGATGGGTTTTCTTCTTAGTCATTGTGGATGTCATTTAACACTGTCCTTTTTACGCAATATTCCATTGGCATTATTTTGTGGTTTGTCTCCGCACTTTCCAGCTATTGTGGATCTCTGTGTCATAAGCATTTAGTAACCTGTTTATGATTGCCTTTGCAGGAGCCAAGAAGGCAGAGGAGAACTCAAAGAGAGTCCGTACCATTAATGGTCTAGCAAAGGACCCGCTGAAGGAGTTAAATGTTAAGTCAACACCCATCACAGAGAAGCGGACATCGTCTTTCTCAAAATCTGCCAAGGTGTGTAAATTTTCACACCACTGCTGTTTTGCTGGATTTGCTTTAAACGCTTATGTAAGACTGAAACATCTTGATTGAGATTTATTTGTTTTCTAGAATGAACCAGTGTAGTTTGCAGATTATTACGATGATTTAATTTCTAACAATGAGTGAGGTAGGTTTGTGTTAATTCTATTTGTTGTTTTGTACACAGGTGTTTGCGGCACTTGATGTTGCCAAAGAGAAAGGCAATAAGCCTGATAAGCCTGACAAACCTGCAATTAATGCTTCGCATTTGAAACTCTAGGATTTATACGCGAAAGGCTGCACTGGATGCATTTACAATTTAGACGCAGAATTTAGAATCATGATTAAGTGTTTTCTGTGATGTCTCCCTGTCGATTGCTGCAAAAGAAGGGATCACCGGATTAGACGTGTGGACCACATAAACACTTCTTTGGGCATGGGGTTGTAGGCAGATAACCTAACTAGAGTAAGGCGATGGATCTGGCTTTTTATGGCCTGTTTTTGTGGTCTACTACACAGCCAAAGCTTTCCTACATATTGACTTCAGCACAGCAAGTAGGCATCAACATGCCGATTTCCGCCACAGCAATTCCAAGCTCGTAGGAATCACCCAACCTTATTGAATGCTGGCAGAAGGTGATGGAAATTCAAATGTACCTTAGCACAAGTATCAGGAGCTCTATTCACTATTTTTTGTGATGAAGAGTACGTCAACTGTATGATGTATGAGGTGTTTTTTGTCATGTTGTTACTTAAATGTTAGCTTTAGATGAGAGATGAAACCAAACATCTATCTTGATATTATCTGCTGTTAAGGTCCAAATTTGAAAAAGCGTGTATTGAGAATTCAAGGTCTTTTGGAACTGGACAGTTATGACACCATGTTATGGTACGAAAACTTGAGTGATTATATCTTGACTTTCAAAAAAAATCGATGAGTTCAACAAATAAGGGAATAACATTTTTTTTATAATTTTAAAGTGCATTTTGTGGATCTTAACAACCCAAATATTTTTTGTCATTGCACTACATTTGCAATATAATTTTCTAAGAAAGTTACCTCTTTTAAAATGAGGCATGTAAAAACTCTTGATATTTGTACTTAATACAAATAATTACATGCACCCTTTAAATTTAGTTTGTTACAATAAAAAGAAAATTATAACCAATAAAATGTTAAAAGACCTAAAATATTTGAATGATTTTTCGGTGCAAAATCTACACCAAAGTAATTCTTAATATCTTAATAGCAATAAAATGATCTAAATTCTAATTTTTTTAAAAATACCAAAAATCATTTTTGTTTGTTTGTTTGTTTGTTTGTTTTTTTTTTTTAAATTCTTGTAGTGAACCATTGCACATACAGATAGATTCACGGTGGTACAAATGCACATGCCACATATTCCTCTAAGACAATTACAACTTTATGATATGAGTGCATTGCAATTTTACAATAAATTTTAATAGATCCATAAAATCTAGGTGTAACAGTAAAAAAGTTTTGAAGAATTCTAATTTTGTTAATATCTCTCAATTACCTTGGAAGCAAGTATATCAATTCTATGTCATAGAGATAATTAGACTATAGAATATTACAAGATAGTTTATTATTCAAATTCAATTTATAATTTAGCCTTATTAAGGTTTTGCAACAAAAACCAATTTGGTATCTTAGAAGTATCCTAAATTGTTTTTGTATATATTCTAAGATACATTGGAAGTACTTTATAAGGCACTTTTAGATTACAAAAATGTAAATTTAAAGGTCTAAACTGAAAATGTGTAATGTGACTGAAAAACAGTCTCTTGTGAGTGACATTGACACCTTTTTAAGATAAAAATAAAAATACCACTGAATACAATTAAGCCACAAAATAATAATATTATTATATTACTTGTAATAAGTATATAATTTGTCTCTAATCTTGTACAAAAAAGTTAGAATTCCAAGTTAGAAATATATAACATAAAATTTTAAATATAATAAAATATTATTTATTATATATGTAGCATGTGTAGGTTAAAAGAAGTAATTATTAAGTGTCTTAATAAGATATCTAGAGTTTTTAAGACACTTGCATAAGATAAATCTTTGGCCTAGTGTAGAGAATTGTTTAGAAGATCCCTATCTTGCATTCTAAGAAGTATTATGGTACAATTCAAAGAAATGTGTATTTACATCATGCAAGAAATCTCAAAGTTATCTTTTGGATATTTTTTGGACTAGTTCAACAATTCTAAAACAATATATGGAAAGAAATAAATTATTTTTAAAATTATTTACATTCCTTCTTTGAGTCTCTTTTATGCTTAGAATTAGCAAAAGAACTCTTCTACAATGCACAAGATAAGGAAGATTTTGGTATCTAAAGTGATCTATTACTATGCCTTAGTTTCTATATACTAGGGCCAATTGTAGATCCTACCATTAATACTTTTAGCTTACTCTTGTGCTTCTTAAAATTTTATATTTTATCTAGAATAATCAAATAATTAATTTCAAATGTTTGCCTTAAATAATTTGAAATCAAAATAACTTATTGTTTGATGTTTGTGTGTGTATATATATATATATTAAATATAAGAATTATTATCAATTATTTCTAAAAATAACTATTAAAATAAAGAATTTAATTTTTTAATATTTTTTATGATTGCTAGAATCAAGATATAGATTGACATATTTAGATTTATAATAAAAGAATAATTTAGTCAATTTCATGATCTTTTCTTACATTTGACTATCTCCAAAAGCCAAAGCTTCTTTAAAAAAATTTCTTTATGAAGAAAGAGACCTTTGTTAAGCTTTTGTACTATGGCCTTAACAAGTGCATTTTAGGCATAATGAACCCTTAAAGATCCTTTTTTAAAATTTGTTAAAATTTTGTTTATTTAAAGTTAAAGTGATAAAATGAATACAAAATTTGATTTGCATAACTGCAATAATATGGTGTTTGAAAAATAACAGGAAAAAATGTTTAACACAATTGACACTGAAGACACTCCTTACTTTTGAGAGATTTTTCTCACATCTTCAAATACAGATTAGGGAAGTAATTTAAAATAAATTCGTCAGATGAATCTCTCCTCTGAAATGTCTAGAATGGTACGTGGAGATGGGTTCAGTATTAAAATAAAAGTAGACTAATGTTTTACTTATTTCATAGCTGCAAAATTAATACAATAGATGTTCCCAATTGTACTTAAAATGCAAGCTAAGCATTACCATTAAATTAACTTACGTGATTTTTAAAAAAATTTAATTTTTAATTTCAAATTTATATATTCTTAGATGAGGAATATTCGAAATCAATACAAATTTAAGCATTCATACATACATAGTTATTATGACATGGCAAAATATGTTCAAAGGAGTCACTAAATAATTATCTTAGTGTATTCTGTTTCAAAATAAGAATCTTATGTTTGAATTACGTATTTTAATTCAACACTAAGATGATACGCAATTCTCAAACGCTGTTTAAAATAAATGAACGTTTGAGTACTAAGTGCCAAAGCAGCTTGGCCCTGCTATTATGCCCCATCTTGGTCATTCAGGGAATATGTTGCATACATGATTCATTGTACTGCATAAATTAGATAGGCACTTCTGGAGGAAAACTACGGTTACAAATCAATTCTGGAAGGATCTTGTTTGAATCTCAAAGGGAAGTTGCCAGGTGAAGAGGCGCTAGAGCTACCTTGTAAGAATTGTCCTCGTATCTGAGTTCCTTCACGACAGCAGTCCCTATACCAGAGGAATGATCGAATTCTGACGTAGGGAAGGACTCGGTCTTTGTTTTAGATATCGTATCACAATTTGTAACACCATTTAATTTTGAGAAAAAACCTCTTGAAGTTCGCAGTATTTGCGTTGTCGGTTATCTCACTTTGGGCTATGTTGAGCCCCATGGTGAGAGGTTCTGTCACGAACCTGAAGTAGCAAAATCCTTGTGTTAGATTCCAAGCAATAGATCCAACAATACAAGAGAAAACCCCAAATGACATTGGATTTTCCTCGGATCATTTCCAGATGGACATGCAGGTGTCATTTAGATAACATTCCTCATGGCAACCCCAAGTCATTAGGAGATTCAGGCAAGCTCTGTAATGAAAACAAAATCAAATCTCGTCTTCATAACAAACAAAAAATGAATGAATAAATAAATAAATAACTAAACAAACATACACAGTGATAGAACTTTGGCATTAACTTACTGTACAGAGAAACCGAGAGATTGAGATTCTTGTACTGTACACAATCGTAGGATAACCCTTGGAGGAAGGAAGGACCCTTTGATCTCCATTATGTACGTTGTATCGCTAGCTGTTTCCGGACACTTCCGACTAACCTTCGCCTTATCATCATGTATTTGAGGCTTAATATAGCCATCTGAACGTTGCAGTTGTTTGCAGGTAATCTGTAGAGCAAGATTATGTCAGACGGAGGTACCGAATGTTTGTACCAGCTCCTCAAATATATATAGATCTCGCTACAAACTGCCAGATGTAAATATAGCCGGAGAGCTCACAAACATGATTTCCCAACAATTGGTGGTTTCATGAGAGAGGTTCACCTCAGGAACACTCAGAGATGCATTATCGAAAGCTGTTGGCGCATAAAGGACAGGAACATCCATGGCAGCCGTGGTATTTAGAAGAGATCTGGCTTCCAGTAAAAAAAAATTAAAATTAATATTGAAGTAAGACAAGTTGATGCAAAAGCAACCAATATTACACCCTCCAATCCAACACAATATGTTCTCTAGTACAAAAGATGAGCAGAAAACTTCAAAAATTTAATTGGCACAAAGAGCATTCTCCCACATTTGTTTGCAAAAAGAACCAACAAAACGGAGATGTTGGTTATGCACTTACTAAATATTCGATTTCTTACAGCTTAAATAATAAGAATGATAAATTTTCAAGCTGTTACGTGTGGTTAAGAAGGAAATCATAAAATCGATGCGCACAAGAGGAACCTTCAAAGCACAACATTGATTGAGGACTATTGTCTGAAGCTGTAATTTCATTAGCCACTCTTGTCTAGATAGCAAATTTGACAGATCAGTTACACAAACATTTATTAAGTATTCTTTCAAATAACAAAACAAAAAATGACAGGTCAGCTATAAAGAATAGGTGGAACCTCAATAGGTTCATAGAAATAACTTTGAAAAGGGAAAATTTTACATGGTCAAGCGCATCGAGCAAATTTATTACAGCTGAGCATCAAGGTCAAAGTCATGTTCCTTACCCACATGGCCAGGGTTAGACTTCTCAAACTCTAACAAATCTTGAAGGTCTTCAACTGTAGTCGTGGGCTCTCCAGACGCATTGAAAGGCATTGAGATCTTCACATCCTACACAAACACTCGAAGTATTTGATTAACAAAATTCTGAGGAAACCATGAAAACCAAATAATATCTCAAACGAATATCTACTAATCTATCTATAACCCAGTAAATTCCAATCTCGCATCACGTGACAATGAGACAGTGAGTTGCCATCATGAGCATCTCCACTTGTCAAAGAAATGGCCAGGTTGCGTACCTATAGAAACGGAACTGAGTATGGTATGTTACAAAAAGCCAATTAATAAACTAAGTTACGAATGCTCACTTAATCACTACTGAACTAGTACGTTTTTCCAGGCACTTGATCAACATAGTGAAAACTTTCCACACAATAGAGGCAATACAATCCTTCAAATAAATCTTACATGTTCAAGAAGAACTTATCGCACTCCTCGAGTTGAGCGGGTCAGGTAGGCATTGCAAGCATCTTGACTTCTTCCCCCAATTCCACCGCCAACAAACATTGCAACAAATTGCTACATACTAACTACACCCACGCCAAATTATGATTGAGTCCGTCCCTCAGTTCCATAGCTCCAAGCCTGAATTTTGTGTTGAGACACGTCAAGGCACAGTTCATAATGTTTTTGAACCAAGACTGCAGTGAGCTACATGACGTTTTTCATAGAAAAGGTAAATGCATTACTGTAGCATGCATCACACGAATAGCACACAGATAACCTATTACAACGATTTCAACAGTACAATCATAAGCATACCAGCTGCCAAATAACTTAGCTGCTACACCACATACGTTAAGGAGCGACACCTGAGGCGAATGTGTAAAACACTTTACCATAAAACACGGGGGGAAATTGAGAGCATAAATTGTAATATAGCGACCGAATTGTAGCATCCCAAGCACGGTGTCTTTTGGAAAGAAGTACCCCTTCTGACCAGTCCACAAAAAAGGCAGAAATTGAATGAGTGAGTGAAATAAGTACAGGTAATAAAAGCAGAGTGAGGGACTAACCATTTGCTGAATGTTGTTTACTGCCTGCAACTGAACAAGAAGTTTTCCAATATTATAAAGCCAGGACACAAACCATATAATCATGATAGAAAGATGCAGCGAATGTGCTACTACCAGTCGACATGGTGTTAAAATGCTGAAGTGTAACTTCCCCTCCACGAGCTGCAGCCGAAGACATTACAGATAGCACAGTTGGAGGCAAAGTCGACTCTGGATGAACCCATGAATGCAGTGAACTCCACAATGTTGCTCCTAGCATTTCATCTGCATCTCGTCCTAAACATGTCATCTGTCGAACGTTGTCTGCTTTTCTACTCATGACTCCAAGTCCTTGTGAAAACTGTTGCACACCATGACAGTGAACATTTGAACTCAAACCGTGGCTTCCCTTATAGGCACCCAGGCCAGATTATCCTCCACTGGACCAGACGTGGTAGGTAATCCGCTCCTAGAGAGAATATTAACTCTTTTGGATCCAATATCTGCAGTCGATTGATCGTTGAGATTGTCTCGAATCTCAGTAGGTAGAGGTCCTGCATAAAAATTGAATTGTCCCTAAGCCTTGTGAGGTGCTAAAATCTTCAAAGCTTCCACCTAAACATATGACCAAAGCAGAACTTCTATGAGTCACGACGGACCACGAGATAATAAAAATATTGCCGAGTTAAAAGAATATTAGATATACTAAAGGAATACTAAATATGCTAAAGACATATTGGATATGATAAAGATATATTCTTAAAGAAGATAAGATGCCAAAGGATATACTTAGTATATACTTAATATATCCTTTGATGAATGTAAAAGTATAAGGATGGATGTTGTCATTAAGGGCAACAACCACCACCTATAAGTAACGGATGTTGGAAGAGAAAGATATCTCATTCCACACTTCTCTTATGCGCAATCTTATTGATTTCTACTTACTTGTGTTATGCTTATTGTGTTTCTTCAATAGATTATGGGCCCATACACTCTTTCTTGTGCTATTCAAATAAATTGAAGTCATTTTTTTGTTGTTGCTTTTGTGTGGAATAGATCTTATAGTAATTATTGATGTTAGGATTGTTGGTATAAGGAGGTTGTTGTTCTTGAGCTTATACATCTCTAACATTGCTTTGTGGGTTCTTATCTCCTTGCTTTGTGAATTTAAGACTTTATAGAAAGACCTTGATAGTGTCTTTTTATGTTGGTGAAGTTGTTTCTTTCATCTTATGTGTTTTATAAGAAAGTGATTTAGACAAGTGAAAGAACTTGATTGTGAGGTTCATGTGAGTGCAAATACTTGTAGAAACCTTCAAAAGTTGAGTTGAAAGTGTTTTGAGTGAGAAACCACTTATTTGTTTATAAGAAGGCATTATGAGATTCTACTAGTGTAAATTTGCTTTGGTGATTTTAAGAACATAGAGATTTCTTTTCTCAATATTTTTTCATACACTACTCTTTAGATATGGCTTCTAGTCAGGGTGAAGGTTTGAGAATGATTGAGAAGTTTAGAGGCGAGAATTTCTACCATTGGAAGATAAAAATGGAGCTTTTGTTGGCATCTTTGGACCTTTGGGATATTATAGATGAGAGTGAAGACCCTCCAAGCATAGATGTAAGCCTTAAGGACCACAAGGACTTCAAAAGACATGAAAAGAAGGCTTTTGGCATGATTGCCATCAGTTTGGATGAAGCCAAGTTTTTTCACATTATCCATTATAAAGGACCAACGGAAGCAAAGAAGAGTCTTTGCAACGTGTATGAGAGTAAAAACTTGTCCAACATACTCTTCACAAGGAGGAAATTCTTCACTTGTAAGATGGAAGAAGGTGAAGACCTCATGGCTCATATTAATAAGGTAAAGGCCCTTACAAACCAACTAGCAATTGTTGATAAGCCTTTAGAAGATGGTGATATTATCATAACCTTATTCATGAGCCTTTTGGAGTCCTATAACTACCTTATTGTGGCATTGGAATCCATGAGGTTGAAAGAGCTTACAATGGACTATATGATATCAAGACTTATACATGAAATAATTAAAAGGAAAAAGAAGGAGCATCAAAGTGAAGATTTCAAAGTGAAGATCAAAGTGAAGATCTCTTTTTAAGATAAGGCAAAGGTACCTATTCCAATCAACGTGACAATGTAAGAAGCAATGTGAGAACTTGCTTCATATATGGAAAATCAGGTCATTTTGTATGAAATTATTATAAGACCAAAAAAAAAGATAGAGAGAATGCTAACAATACACGTAATAAAGTTGGAGAAGATGATTATGTATTCATGGCAAGTGAAGGCACCTCTATGGCTGCCATGTCTAAATAGATCATTGATTTGGGTGCTACCAAGTATATGACTCCATACAAGTGTTCATTTGACACTTATGAGTCTATTCCATCAACAAAAGTTTGATTAGGAGACAATGGTATGGTACAAGCTATTAGAATTGGCTCCATATTGGTGGAGATTGTTGTGAAGAATCAAATCAAGAGAATTAAATTGAAAGAAGTCTTACATGTGCCAAAGATAAAGAAGAACCTTCTTTCGGTGAGCAAGCTTGTTTCACATGGTTGTAAGATACAATTTGATATAAATGGATGTTTTGTAAAAATATTGTATGGAAATGATGTTTTGAAAGGCTTTAGAGATGAAAATCTCTATTTCATCAATTGTAAGAAGGTGAATGGAATTGAAGTGGCTGCATTTGCTAAATTTCTACAAGATCAAGACAAGTTTTGCATTTGGCATCGACGCCTTGGTCATTTGAATGCCAAAAATATGAAAGAGCTCCAATGCATGGTAAGTGGCTTAGATCTTGATCAATCATGTACCAATTTTACTTATGAAGGTTGTATTCAATGCAAACAACAAAGAGCTTCATTTCCAAGTGGAATTACAAAACGTGCAAGCAAGTTGTTGGACATTGTGCATTCAGATGTTTGTGGACCAATGAAGACACCATCAATAGAAGGAGCAAGGTATTTTCTTACATTTATTGATGACTTTTCAAGGAAGCTATGGATTTTCATCCTCAAAGCCAAGAGTGAATGTTTTTTAAGGTTTAAAGAAATTAAGGCACTTGTGGAGAAGCAATGTGAGTGTAAGATTAAGTTGTTGTACACAGACAATAGAAGTGAATATTTGTCAAAGCATTTTGATGAGTATTTGAAGATACAAGATATTGCAAGACAAACCTCCACTCTTTACATTCCACAACAAAATAGAGTTAGTGAAAGAGAAAATCAAACTATTGTGGAAATAATAAGGAATATGCTTTATGCTCAAAATCTTGGACATGAATTTTGGGCGGAAGCTGTGGTGAATATATTACATATAAAAAATAGATGTCCTACAAATGCACTCACATCAATGATTTTACAAGAAGCTTGGAGTGGGAAAAAACCTTGTGTTTCTTACATAAGGACTTTTGAATGCATTGCTTATGTAAAGGTACTAGATTGTATGAGGTCCAAACTTGATGCAAAAGGTACAAAATGTGTGTTTCTTGGGTATTATGAAGGTACCAAGGCATATAGGTTAATGTGTTTGGATACCAAAAAGATCATCAAAAGTCGTGATATTCAATTTGTAGAACATAAGAGTGCTTGTGAGCACTTGGAGATGTATCAAAATGGGAGTAATGGTGTATTTGTGGACACATCTTCAATTTCAGCAAAGAAAGAAGAAGAAGAAGAAGAAGAAGACAATGAAGATAGTGGAGATGCCAATCAACATGAAGAGCTAAAGAAGAAGAAAGTGTATACAATTGATAAGACTAGCAATGAAGTAGTTGAAGACAATGATGATGATGATGAGGAATACCAATCTTTAAATGAGAAAAGATATACTTTAAAAGAAAAGAAGGTTGGAGGAAGCCATGGAATATATCAGAAAGAATCTTCTTCAAATAAAAGGAGATATCCTACAAGAGAAAGAAAACCACTTGATGAATGGTAGAAGAACCATATCTTTCCTCAAATAAGTGAAGAACATGCCAATGTTGCACTTCTTGCTAATCCATTAACTTTATGTGATGCATTGAAGTCCATAGATGCATTAAAGTGGGAGGAGGCCATGGAAGAAGAGTACAAATCTCTCATGGACAATAGAACATGGGAATTAACTCAATTTCCACCAAATCAATCTTCAATTGGTTGTAAGTGGGTATTTACAACTAAGACGGATGCAATGGGTAATATTGTCAGGTATAAAGCAAGATTAGTTGTCAAAGGATACTCACAAGTTGCTGGTATTGATTTGAATGAGACATTTGCTCCTGTGGCAAAATTCACCACCATTAGAACCATTGTGGCAATTGGGACAACAATGGACTTGGAAATACATCAAATGGATGTGAAGACGGCTTTTTTGAATAGAAAGTTGGAAGAAAATATCTATATAGATCAACTCTATAGATTTGTTGAAGAAAGCAAACAACATCTTGTTTGTAAGTTGAAGAAATCCTTGTATTGATTCAAGCAATTATCAAGGGCATGGTATCAAAGAATTGACACATTCTTTATTAATGAGGGATTTATAAGGAGTGAAACTGACCATTCTATGTATGTGATCCAATCAAAAGAGTTCTTGTTGATTGTTATCCTTTATGTAGATGATTTAATCATCTTAACCAATACATTGAAGACGATGGATTGGTTGAAAGCAAAGTTAGAAAAGGAATATGAGATGAGTGATTTGGGAGAACTTCACTATTATTTAGGAGTGGAATTTGCAAGAGATCATGCTAAGAAGACTATAACAATGAGCCAAAGAAAGTATATTGTAGGAGTCTTAAAACGTTTTAACATGGAGGATTGCAAGCCTATTGGAACACCTTTGGAGTCCAATTTGAAGTTGATGAAGCTCATGGATGAGGAGTTTGCTGAAGTTTAAGGCTAAATGCAAGGTATTCTATACAAGGCAGTAGTTGGTTCACTCATGTATGCAATGGTTGGTACAAGGGTGGATCTTGCGTATGTGATAAGTGTTATAAGTCAATACATGTCAAAAGCAGGACCAATCCATTGGACAACTATCAAGAGGATCATGAGGTACTTGAAAGGCACATTAGACTTCAAATTGTGCCTTGGAGGTGAAAATATTGCTTTGCATGGTTATTGTGATGCGGATTGGGCAGGAGATGTAAATGATAAGAGGTCAACAATGGGTTATTTATTCTTTGTTGGAGTGGGAGCAATTTCATGGAATTGCAAGAGGCAACCTATAATTGCAAGGTCCACAATAGATGCGAAATACATGACAGCAAGCCACAGTGCAATATAGGCAATATGGTTAAGGCAAGTTTTGGAGGACATTGGACTTGTGTAATTGGAAGCAACTCCAATGAAATGTGATAATCAAAGATGCCTTACTTTTACAAAGAATCCAAAGCATCATTCAAGAACCAAGTACATTGACATTCAACATCACTTCATTCAAGAGAAGATTGAAATGGAAGTAATTGACATGAAGTATTGTGCAACAGAAGACATGCTTGCTAATTTGTTAACAAAGGCATTGGTAAAGGATAGGCATCATATGTTCACAAATGTATTAGATTTGAAAGCCTTTAACAATTAGTAAAGTGGGAGTGTTGAAATAAATTGATAAAAGAATAAGTTATTAAATAAAAGATATTACCTTAGATAGATTACTAATGGTCAAAGGATTATCTCTTAGTAAGTGGAATGGCTAACTTAAGAATTAGAATATGCAAAAAAAAATATATTAAAAGAATATTAGATATACTAAAAGAATATTAGATATACTAAAAGAATATTAAATATGCTAAAAGTATATTGGATGTGATAAAAATATATTCTCAAAGAAGATAAGATGTCAAAGGATATATTTGATATATTCTTTGATGAGTGTAAAAATGTAAGGATGGATGTTGTCATTAAGGGCAACAACCACCACCTATAAATAATGGGTGTTGGAAGAGAGAGATATCTCATTCCACACTTCTCTTATGTGTAACTTTGCTGATTTTTATTTACTTGTGTTATACTAATTGTGTTTCTTCAATAGGGCAAATATTCAATTCTTTCTATTTTGCAATCTCAAAGGAAAGGTAGCCTATTGTAATCTTATGAAGTTTGGCATTATATAGAATATATTGAGAATGGAGGTAAATGGTCGAATAGGAATTCCCTTGTTTGGAGGTTCCATACACTATAATGGATTTTGTTCTCTATGATAATTCCTCCATTTATGAACATGAGGCTAGCCAATATGGAGTTTCTGCCCCCGGATATGGCTGCAGATTCTATCTCGTTGTTTTCCAGGTCTGTTGAATCACCACTTTGCTAACCGTAGTGCATACCTTGGAACTCCTGTTATCACAAGGTAGTATTCGCTGATTTTTTTCTGAACTGCCATTTCGAAGTTTTGTTATGAGAAGATGTGAAGTACGTGACCGTTTTTAATAACCTGTTTGTGTCAGAAGTGCCGTATACTTCCTGTACTTACCCCTCTTTGTCAATTGAATGGTTTTATACACTTGTAACGGCAGGCTACCGTTCTAAAAATTAAAAATAAATTTTAAAAAAACGACGTAACAGGGCATATTACGCCTAATCTTAACGCAGAGATTTAAACGAGGTCTACAAACGAGGCAGATACCGTCATTTCAGATGCTTGAAATTTTGAAAGAGGGTCATCGTGCAATAATTAATTGACGTTAACCATAAGCATATTGGTTGGTTCTGCACAAAGGCTAACGAAGAAGGAGAACATTAAGGCTCGTTGTACTATTTTGAATTGCAGCAACAACTTTGACGGGGGGCATTTATAAAAGAGCACCCGAGCAAATCCTGATTGAGTGTCAACTTGCACCAGATTTTCTTTTGCAGCAAGTAACATGATTAAGGCTCTCGAAAGCATAATCACGATGCCGCCACAGGTACCTTCTCTGTAGAGAAACCGACACTAAAAATGCCACGTTCGAGAAAGGTAAAACTGTCACAAGAGATAAAACCTTAGCTCTCCTGTACCTCACAAAAATTCCCGCATGAAATGAAACATTCCTGCTGCAAGGTGTGTACCCATTCAGATACAATATCGAATGCAAGTGAGACTAATTTGAACGCACGGGTGTCCTAGGAGTGCCCTGAAAGAGTGGCGAAGGGAAAAGAGACCATACCCGGAGTTCGGTCGGTGTTTTTCTTTTACCAAGAGAAGATGTCATTCCGTCCGTCGGCTCAAATGGTTATTTGCACACATTCCGCGACGATATCATTTCGTGCACGCCTCGAGACCAACGTAAACACACCAGATTCTTAACTCCTACGCCCCCATGAGCATGAGCTACCTTCTCACTCCCCTTACCAATTAAGATACTCCAACTGCATATTCCCCAAACACTTAGTCGACACTGTCCACATTCTGCTGCCACTGTAACCTCATTCTGCTCCACAGCGCAACATATCCAAAATACGCAGCTACTTCAAAATTCGCCTATCAAAACCAAATCCATCGATCCCCATCACTTAAATTCTGAAACGCCGTCCCAGCACACACCATTTAATCACACCTACAACACCAAAGTCTGGCGCTGCATCCATGATAAGGTGGCACTTCCCTGACCTGCAAGCAAGGAGTAAAAAGTCCCAAAACTGCATCACCACAAGCGACGAGCATCCAACCTTCTTCTGCTTCTACATCGCCATTCCCGAGACAAAGCTACATTCCACCTACTAACAACTCATCTCCTCCATACGCCCCGTTCCCTCATCCCCCGCAGCACAGCAGTTGGTGCAACCGACGCAACCAATCCATCCTTCAGACTGCCGAATTCCTCCACAGACGATGCCGCTGCAACCCTACAACAACCTCACCACCTGAGGGTCAATCCGACAACTCCTACTCCAGGACAGAATCTAAGACAGTGTTCAACGATTGACGCAATCGCTTGGCCAGCAGTCGGTAAGAGCGATCGACGACACGCAAAACCATCGCCAAATCGAGCGCCGCAATCTCATGGTGTCGAAAAACACGGGAGGTGTTTGAAATCAGCCGTGTCGTGGTAGTTTTCAAACGCGCGCTGTCTTATGGGGATGACGTGGACAAATTCATTCGCTGAGGTGGATGATTATATTCGCTGAGGTGGCGTTTGGAATGGAATGTGGTGGGCCATGGGGGAACGGAATATAGTGTAGGTGCACGCCGACTTCATAATGGGCTTATAATAATCATGAAAATCTCAAAGCTGGTGCAAACCATATTATGACTTCAGTACATGAACCTTTTACATGCTTGTCAACCGATTAAATGCAAGTGGCAATTCTCTTTGTCAAATTCAAACAATCAATGATGTCAATTAACATAGTATTATCAAAACAATGGATATTATAGTTCTAGATTACCTTTTAACTTCATTCAACTGGTACTATGTTTAATTTGATTCATTGGTTTGTTTAATTAAGATTCTAAAATAATCTATATCTTTATGACTTTTGTACAAGTAATTCTTTTAAGTATTCCAAGTTTTTTGTTTTATTATTTTTTTTGTGAAATCTATCAAATTATAAAATTTTAAGTTGAAATATATGTTGTGTTTCTTTGCTTATAGGCCAAAATATATGTTAATGATTTAAAAAAAAATTATATTCTAAATGCTCCATGTACACTCAATTCTTATCTATTTCAAATCCAGATTGCTGGATTTTGGATTCATGATATAGCTTGTCAAATTAGTTCTGTATCCCTATGTATATATATATTTAGAACATTGCTAATGCCACCACAAGTTGCCCTAAACTTGTATTGTACACAACAATGCACTTTTCTCAACCAAATTGTCAACATTCCTTCTATCTCCAAAATTTGTGCGGGAGGAACAAACAGTGCAACTATTACTATTAAAAGAACCATTTCTAAGCTACTCCAAAATCCACCCATCATGGCTAAATTCAAAGCAAAGCTCAATGCCTTGATGGGTAACAACATGCGAGTATGAGAGACAAATGTGTCCAACCTCGCATACCTGCGCGCCATTACCAAGGAGACCTTTCGTTGTCGTGGCGAAAGTTTGCTTCACGTAGATGCAAGGTTCCTCTTTACAATCAAGTTGGATCCAATATGCACAAACTTTTTAAAATTTTTCTTTTATAGTCACAAAACCATGCATATAATAAATCAACAAACTAGAAGCTTGGAAATTTATAAATCGAAATCCAGTTGTTTATATAAGTTCAAATTTTGGAAGCATAGAGTTCACTTCCTTAGTCATCTTCACAAAAATTCTCAACCGTGAATTCATTACCGATCACCAGATATCATCAAAATATTAGCAAGTAATTATATAAGTAAAACCAAACTAGAAACTTGAAAATTCATAATTTAAGATCCAATTGTTCAAATAAGCTCAAAATTTGGGAAAACATATCTCATACCTTTGAACTTTGTCACATAATTTTTGAGCCGTGAATTCATTGCTGATCGTTAGATAACACCAAATCCTTGGCAGATACTTTTAAAAGTCAAATCTCAACCCGAAACTTGAAAATTCATAATTTAAGATCCAGATGTCTAAATAAGCTCAAAATTTGGGAAAGCATAACTCATACTTTTGATCCTCATCACATAAATTTTGAGCTATGAATTCATTACTGATCGTTAGATATCACCAAATCCTTGGTTGGATACTTTTAAAAGTCAAAACCCTAGATACCTAAGAACAAATTTGCCATTACTCCTTAATCAAAGTCTCAATTGATATGAGATTTTAGACATAGACTCTTTATAGTATAAGTAATATGTACACAAAAAATGAGCTTCAAATTCTTCTTGAAACTCAAGTTCTAGCTTAAAGCAAACCCTTCTATTTATCTAACTTCTTCAAAACCCTAGTTTAGATTGCTGGATTTAACTAGCTATATCTCACTCATTCTAAACTCATTTCTATCAATTCTTGGACGTAAAATGTATAGCTTGAAGTCTAGTTTCTAATCCAACTTCCTAATTTCTTGCTAGTATCTTAAAACTTCTAATATACCCTGAAAAGTGACAGTAGGTGTCATATTAGTAGTCTAAGTTCAAACAAGCATATCTCTCTCATCTAAGCTCCGAATCCTGCGTTTCTACCACCTAAACTCATGCCAAGAAGAAGCTCTCTCTCAATACCTCTCTAGATTTGCCAAAAAACCCTGTCTTCTTCTCCTCCGAGCTCGTCAAAGAAGTCGCAGCCAAGGTCTTCAAAGTCCAAGTCAACAATTAATAGTTTAAAGTTATAAAAATCCCAAATCTAATCCTCCAAGTCAGCACTATTAATGGTAGCCGACTATTGACATCCAAATCTACTATTTATCCTTGGTAAAATCCTAAATTCAACCTCAAAGTCAAAACTCCTTATATCTACAAATATAACCCTGAATCTACTAAAATCTAAGATTGGAAAAAAGATAAAAGAAATAAAAGAAAGTTTCAAGGCTAGATCAAAGTTAAAGTTAAGATTAAAGATAAGGTAAAAATTTAACCAAAAAAAAAGAAAGAAAGTGAGAAATTTTTCCTAAACTATATAAAAACTTAGATTGATAAGAAGAAAGAAAGAACTTAATAAAATTTTGAAGAAAAGATAGTTAAGTTAGGTTTCTATATTTGGATGTATTTACTTCACGACATCTAGCCCCTCCAAATCTGCACATCCTCCGACATGTGCCACCATTCATCCTTCATCCTATTCGTCTTCATCTTGAATTTCTTTATCTTCTTGGTTCCATTGTTCGTCGGACACGTACATTTCAAAGTCTTCAGATAGACAATTATTATTTCTTCTTCAAAAAGCTTTCACTCGTTTTCCTGCTATCGGAATTCGGATGGATGTTCCATCTAATTCTCGAAGTGAGTAAGTTCCATTGTCATGAGCAATTACAATAATATATGGTTCAAACCATCTCCAAAAAAACTTTCTTTGTATACTATGTTGGTGGTCCAAAGTATTGTCATAAACCACTACCCAATCACCTTCCAAGATTGGTTTCAAATACAATCGATGAGTTTGATCAAATCATGTTTTGTTTTCCAATCTTGCTACTTTTAACCTATCTGGTGCCAATTGGTGGTCTTCTGATAGTCTCTCAATTTGTTGGATCCAGAGTTCCAAAAGTCTTTCACGAGATATGCCATCTTCTCAAGATAAAAATAACCACATAGGTATAGATTCTTCTGTTGGCATAATGGGCTTTTGACCTAACATTAGTTCAACCGGCATGTATCCTGTTACCATACTATGGGTGGTTCTATCGGCCCATAAAGCAAATGGTAGTAGCCTTGGCCATTCCTTTGAATTGCCTTTACAAGCTTTAACTAATGCATGTATGATTGGTAGGTGGCCTCTTTCACTCTTTCCATTTGCTTCTGGATTATATGCAGTGGTTAATTTTAGCTTCACTCCATATCTTTCAAAAAAGCTTTTAGCTTCAGCAGCATCTAATTCCCCTCTGTCAGCCTTCATTCCTCCAATACATCCATAGCGACTAAAAATATCCTCAAGGATAAATCGACATATTCCAGCTGTTTGTTTGGTTCTTAAAGCTCTGCCTTCAACATAGTTTGATAACTCTTCTCATGCCAGAACTAAATATTTCATATTCCATAATCCAACTGGCATAACTACCAAATCAATTATCCACTGGAAGTGAATGGAAAGAGGGTAAATTGGGTGAAATTCATCACGATATCTGATTTTAGATTAAAGTTGGCATTCAAGGTACGATCCCACAAAATTCTCTACATCTTTATAAAGACCCTTCCACCAATACCGCTCTTTAATCTTTGTATATGTAGCCCAAACTCCTCGATGCCCAGCCCAATGTGAATCATGAAATTCCTTTAAAACTTGAGCTTTGGTGCATGCATTTCCAACTATCCGCAACAGCATTCCATCCTTTCTTTTTGGTTTTTTTCAAAGAAGCCCATCTCGTAGAAAATATCCATATGAATATTGCCTGATTACTTTAAAAAACTTATTTGACCAATCTTGAATTTTTCTAGGGGTGCTCAAATAAATGCCAATGTCTTTTAATCTTCCTTCATATGATTCTGCCTCAAAAGGTAGAACTTCTTCCATTCTCTCATTATTTGTTGAAAATACATAACCCAAATCTTTATTACAGCTATCTTCATTCTCTTCTTCAGCAATCATTTCTTCTTTATCCATATATCTAACCCTTGATAGCATATCTGCTACTCTATTTTCTTTGCTTTTAATGTGAATCAAAATTAGATTTAGAGATTTAATGTAGGCTATTCATCTTAACATGGCAATATTAGGAATTGAACAGTTAGATATCATACCGAGCAAAGGTAAACAATCAGTCTCTAATAACACATTTTTTCCAATTAAATAATTTCTTTCTGCTTTCAATGCTGTAATTGCACCCCACAACTCTCTTTTCACTTGAGGATATGCCCTTTGGCGCTCTGTCAAGATTCTTGCTTCATATCTAATAGCAAATCAATTCTTGCTGACATCTTCTTGTCCAATAACCCAATCTATGGCAATAGGGCTAGTATCCATTGTTACTATCACAAGCTTATCATTCTCATAATTCACTTGTCTTAGAGCTGGTGGAGATCTTAAAATCTTTTTTAAATCTTCCATAGCCTTATCTTGCTCCATGCCCCAAGTAAACTTATTTCTTTTTCTTAAAAGTTTGTATAAAGGCTCCGCTATATGAGCAAAATGAGGTATCCAAATTTGATAGAAAACACATGCTCCAAGAAATCTTCTCACCTCAGTGATATTGTTGCAGGCTTTCATTTGTGAAATAATATCTACCTTATCTGGATTTGACTTTCTTCCATAGCTTCCATACAAATGGCCTACAACTATAATTTTTTCAACTCCAAATTTGGATTTATCAATGGATAGAGTTAAGTTCACCTCCTCCAATCTTTTCAAAATCCTCTCTACATCCTTAATATGTTGTTTTACAAATGTTCTGCAACCATCTGCTTCCACAGTCACATCTTTTATTTCTTCTCTGCAACCTTTGATTGGAATATCATCCACAAATGGTATAGTCTTTTCTGGTACAAAATCTTTTAGAATTCAATTCATTGTATTCTGCATATGTGCCACTGAGTTGGTAGCACCTTGAGGTAATGTACACATTCGAACCAAACCTAAAAGAGTCTTCATTGTGGTTAAATCCCTGCTCTCTGTTGCCAATTGAAACTGATCATAGCCTGAATACAAATCTCCAATTGAATAAATGGCATTGCCTGCAAAAGCCTCAGCCACCTCATCCACAATTGGACTGGAACCTTTATTTCTAATAATAACTCGGTTAGCGGATTGCATATCTTGAATAAACCTTAATGCTCCTGTTTTCTTTAACACCGTGAACCAACGATTGGAATATGGTCCCATAGAAGGTTCAAGGATTCTCATTTCTATTTTTTCCTCGAGCAACTCAATTAATTTTGAGAGTTGAGCTCTTGGAACTGGAATAGGTTTTAAGTCCCATGGTATATGTGGAATTGTAAAGATCACTATTGGTGCCACTATGTTTGGATGGACACATCCTATTTCATTAGATTTTGATGCAAATGACTTTCCGTGCTTAGAAAGCATATTCAAAAAAAGGTTTCTTTCAAGATCAATCAAGAATTCACCTCCTCCAATCTTCAACTTCTTGAGTATTTCTTCCGTAAACCGATGTCCAATCCCCTCTAGATTCCTTAGCCTTGGTTCCATTTCAGCTTGTTTTACATGATCTTTGGAATCTTCAGGCAATTGTATTGCTACAGGCTTAATTTTCTTTGCCACTGATTTGTACTTTGTATTCACTTGTGCTTCAATTCCAAATATGCAATTGTTAGCTTCTTTAGTAGGATTTTTAACAAATTATTTTATTTCTTCATAAAGAGCTTGATCATGAATTTCCACCACAATATCATTATTGTTTCTTGTATCCATTTCTTCATTTAAACCTTTCAACTGTTGCAGAACATTTCCTACAAACCCTGTTTCTACCACCATCCCTGAAATAGCTTCATCTTCCAAAAATACTCCTTTCATCTTTAGATTTTTTTCAATTTTTCTTAATTTAGCTCTATATTTAGAGTCTAATATATCAATACCTTAAAAACTTGAAATACCACATTTAGTCAAATCCAAAATTCCACAGTCATTCTTCTGTACATTAAAGAATGTAGTAGTAAATAAAATACTTGCACCCGTAGATCCCCATGCTCCACGTGTGCTCTTTAGAAATCCTGGAAAGTCTCTTCAGTGTCTAGAGGTACTTCTCGCAGTTGATCTTGATGTCTTTTATGCTCTGGCTTTACTGTGAGAAATTGTACTGAATTTCTTCCATCACAACTCCGAATTCTAGCATAATGTGATCCATCGTCTAATACCTTAGTTTCCATTCTTGAAGCTATAATATATGGTTGCCCAAGTATAATTGGATATGTACTACGGACTTGCACAAAGAAATTCTGATCCACCTCGACATTTCCAATTTTTATTTTAACTGCTGGGCATGCACCATAAAGACCCCCTCTTTCGTTGTTTGCTGCCTTCAATACCCATCCATGGTTGGTATCTATAGGCCATTTTCTTTTTTCATAAATAACCTTTGATATTATATTAATTTCAGATCCATGATCCACAAGAGCATATATTGCTTCTTCTAAATTTCCAAGTTTAACTTGGGTTTCTGTTGTAGCCCTTGCCCAATATGGATGAGCATACATTGTACTTTTTTTACTCACACTTCCCTCATCTGCAGCCGATAAACATGCGTGCACTCTTGCCTCATCTTTCTCTCTTACTTTTATTTCTTTTGTTACAAGATTAATTTATTCTTCAATCTCACAATCATCTTCAACTCCTGATTTCTTAATTCCTTCATTTTTGATAGCAATCTTTTCTAATAATGTTTGAATTTTAAGAGAAAATATACTTAGTACCTCCATTTCTAAATCCTCATCCAAATCATCATCCAAGCTTTGCTCTTGGATATCATAAGTATCATTTGTAAGTTCTTCATTGCAACCTTCTTTGGACCCAGAATCACATATTGTGGAGAATACATGAGCAATCTCATCACCTTCTTCTTCAGTTATGCAATTATCAATTGCACTAGCCATGATTGTTTTGGTTGTCATTTGATGTTTTCTTTTTATTACGTCAATTATGAGTTTATAAAAATCTTTCTTTGCTATTCTCAAGGCTTCTCTCAATATGAATTCAATCTTAGCATCAAGAATTCTCTCTTCTAAAATTCCTTACATATCTGTTGATGTTTCTATATCAGAACAAAGTTTATAAGTAGGGCCTTTAACCTTACCTCGTCCCGCTTCTTCTTTTTCTTTTCCCTTGCTTGCTCCCATTCTTTCCTCCCATTTGTCTTTAGGCAACAATGTATCTTTTGGATTTGAAGTTGAAAGTGTAGACCCTGATGGACGGTTGGTACCTTGAACAAAATCCTCCTTTTTTTTCCACCTTCATTACTTTTACGAGTCTGCCTTTTATTTATAAGCTCTCCTTCTTTTTCTTCTTCTACATTTCTTCCTCTCTTCACCTCTATCCAAACATCTTGGTTGCCATCTTTCTCTTTGTTTCTATCCAAAAAAGCTTTGATGCTTGTAGTGTCAACAAGATCATCCCACCCAGTTGTTTGTCTGATAGCTTGGGCCCCTCGTATCATAGCCTCACGTGTTGCATGAAATAAAATTTCAATATTATTTTGCCATGCAACAATTTGATAAGAATTTACATTGCTTGAATCTTGGGATTTAGCTCTTTTTATCCAATCCTCCATCACCTTCTTCATTCCTCATTTACCAAAATTAATATCCAATGGAGAATCTGTAGCTGCATCTCTAATTTTTCCTGCTTTGAAAATGATTTTTCCATCCTTTAAAGCTTCGGCATACTTTGTGCAATTATTCCGGCTATGATTAGTGTCATTACACCAAATGCACCTCAATATATAATTTTTTTTCCTTCTGGTGGCTGTGAAGAACCACTGCTTTGACCCTTCTTCAACTCACTCATTTCCACCCTTAATTCCTTTATACCTTTGATTAATTCCTCAAGAGTACCTTCATCTATTGTTTTGCTCTTTCCAACAACTGTAGATGGAGTGGACTGCACCGATGGTGTATTTTGAATTGAAGAAGTGATTGGCTCTTTTGAGATGCCTATTGAAATGGCTTCTACATATGCCCCCATTCCCCTAGATCTCACCCTTTGTTGTTTGGCTAGTAAAATGATGGATTCCTCCACTCTTCTCCAATCTGTGGTGAAGCCACCTTCTGCATCCTTATCTCCCAAAAGTATAAACAATCTATCTTCTAAAGCTTCATCACCTGCTTGTAAAAACAGCTCAACCTTTTGACCATCCAAGAACATTCGATCTGACACAGAAAATTGACCATATTTCTTTTGAAATGCTCTGAGTAACTCATTTGGTCCCATCATCTTTCCTGGGCGTTGTTCCACCCAATCTAGGAAAAACCGCTTAATCATCCTGTCAGTGTCTTCATCAAAGAACTCATTTCTCATCCGTTCTTCAAACCTCACCCATGTGATTGCATTAGCAGTTGTTCTTATATGACGCACTCGATCTCGAATCTCTGGTACCACAGCCAAATCAAAAGTCTCTAACATTCTAGCTTGTGGAACTTAATGGATCTCCATTTCACAAACATACGCTTTAAGAAATTTAGTGACATCTTTGCCATCAAACCGGTCTACCTTGTCAATAACTCCTCGAAGTGCCTTTGTAGCTCCATGTCCATCCGAATTAGATCGTTGTTGCTCCACCAACAGGGTGACCGCCCTCAAAAGATCCATGGCTCCAACCGTTCCTTGTCCTTCTCGTAAATTTGTCCCTGTATTCCTATCTTCCATGATTCTTAACCCAACTAATTGCCCCTAAAGCAGCTCTCAGTGGAAGCACCTTTCGATGTCGTGGCGAAAGTTTGCTTCACGTAGATGCAAGGTTCCTCTTTACAATCAAGTTGGATCCAATATGCACAAACTTTTTTAAATTTTTCTTTTATAGTCACAAAACCATGCGTATAATAAATCAACAAACTAGAAGCTTGGAAATTTATAAATCAAAATCCAGTTGTTTATATAAGTTCAAATTTTGGAAGCATAGAGTTCACTTCCTTAGTCATCTTCACAAAAATTCTCAACCGTGAATTCATTACCGATCACCAGATATCATCAAAATATTAGCAAGTAATTATATAAGTAAAACCAAACTAGAAACTTGAAAATTCATAATTTAAGATCTAATTGTTCAAATAAGCTCAAAATTTGGGAAAACATATCTCATACCTTTGAACTTTGTCACATAATTTTTGAGCCGTGAATTCATTGCTGATCGTTAGATAACACCAAATCCTTGGCAGATACTTTTAAAAGTCAAATCTCAACCCGAAACTTGAAAATTCATAATTTAAGATCCAGATGTCTAAATAAGCTCAAAATTTGGGAAAGCATAACTCATACTTTTGATCCTCATCACATAAATTTTGAGCTATGAATTCATTACTGATCGTTAGATATCACCAAATCCTTGGTTGGATACTTTTAAAAGTCAAAACCCTAGATACCTAAGAACAAATTTGCCATTACTCCTTAATCAAAGTCTCAATTGATATGAGATTTTAGACATAGACTCTTTATAGTATAAGTAATATGTACACAAAAAATGAGTTTCAAATTCTTCTTGAAACTCAAGTTCTAGCTTAAAGCAAACCCTTCTATTTATCTAACTTCTTCAAAACCCCAGTTTAGTTTGTTGGGTTTAATTAGCCATAACTCACTCATTCAAAACTCATTTCTATCAATTTTTGGATGTAAAATGTATAGCTTGAAGTCTAGTTTCTAATCCAATTTTCTGATTTCTTGTTAGTATCTTAAAACTTCTAATATACCCTGAAAAGTGACAATAGGTGTCATATTAGTAGTCTAAGTTCAAACAAGCATATCTCTCTCATCTAAGCTCCGAATCCTGCATTTCTACCACCTAAACTCATGCTAAGAAGAAGCTCTCTTTCAATACTTCTCTGGATTTGCCAAAAAACCCCGTCTTCTTCTCCTCCGAGCTCGTCAAAGAAGTCGCAGCCAAGGTCTTCAAAGTCCAAGTCAACAATTAATAGTTTAAAGTTATAAAAATCCCAAATCGAATCCTCCAAGTCAGCACTATTAATGGTAGCTGACTATTGACATCCAAATCTACTATTTATCTTTGGTAAAATCCTAAATTCAACCTCAAAGTCAAAACTCCTTATATCTACAAATATAACCTTGAATCTACTAAAATCTAAGATTGGAAAAAAGATAAAAGAAATAAAAGAAGTTTTCAAGGCTAAATCAAAGTTAAAGTTAATATTAAAGATAAAATAAAAATTTAGTCAAAAAAAAAGAAAGAAAGTAAATTTTTCCTAAAACTATATAAAACTTTACTGACAAGGCTGAAAGAAAGTTGAACTTAACAAATTAAATAGCAAGATGGTTGTTAGGTTTCATATTTGGGATGTATTTTACTTCAATGCATATCTAGCCCTCCAACCGCACATCCTCCGACATACCATTCATCCTCATCCTATTCACTTTCATCTCAATTTCTCATCTTCTGGTTCCATTGTTCGCTCTGGGACACGTACATTTCAAAGTCTTCAGATAGACAATTATTATTTCTTCTTCAAAAAGCTTTCACTCGTTTTCCTGCTATCGGAATTCGGATGGATGTTCCATCTAATTCTCGAAGTGAGTAAGTTCCATTGTCATGAGCAATTACAATAATATATGGTTCAAACCATCTCCAAAAAAACTTTCTTTGTATACTATGTTGGTGGTCCAAAGTATTGTCATAAACCACTACCCAATCACCTTCCAAGATTGGTTTCAAATGCAATCGATGAGTTTGATCAAATCGTATTTTGTTTTCCAATCTTGCTGCTTTCAACCTATCTAGTGCCAATTGGTGGTCTTCTGATAGTCTCTCAATTTGTTGGATCCGGAGTTCCAAAAGTCTTTCACGAGATATGCCATCTTCCCAAGATAAAAATAACCACGTATGCATAGATTCTTCTGTTGGCATAATGGGCTTTTGACCCAACATTAATTCAACTGGCATATATCCCGTTACCATACTATGGGTGGTTCTATCGGCCCATAAAGCAAATAGTAGTAGCCTTGGCCATTCCTTTGAATTGCCTTTACAAGCTTTAACTAATGCATGTATGATTGGTGGGTGGCCTCTTTCACTCTTCCCATTTGCTTCTGGATTATATGCAGTGGTTAATTTCAGCTTCACTCCATATCTTTCAAAAAAACTTCTAGCTTTAGTAGCATCTAATTCTCCTCTGTCAGCCCTCATTCCTCCAATACATCCATAGCGACTAAAAATATCCTCAAGGATAAACCGATATATTCCAGCTGTTTGTTTGGTTCTTAAAGCTCTGCCTTCAACATAGTTTGATAACTCTTCTCGTGCCAAAACTAAATATTTTATATTCCATAATCCAACTGGCATAACTACCAAATCAATTACTCATTGGAAGTGAATGGAAAGAGGGTAAGTTGGGTGAAGTTCATCACGATATCTGATTTTGGATTGAAGTTGACATTCAAGGCACGATCCTACAAATTTCTCTACATCTTTATAAAGACCCTCCACCAATACCGCTTTTTAATTCAGATATGTAAATTTCAAACTCTCTGATGCCTCTAATGTGAATCATGAAATTCCTTTAAAACTTGAGCTTTGGTGCATGCATTTCCAACTATCCGCAACAGCATTCCATCCTTTCTTTTTGGTTTTTTTCAAAGAAGCCCATCTCGTAGAAAATATCCATATGAATATTGCCTGATTACTTTAAAAAACTTATTTGACCAATCTTGAATTTTTCTAGGGGTGCTCAAATAAATGCCAATGTCTTTTAATCTTCCTTCATATGATTCTGCCTCAAAAGGTAGAACTTCTTCCATTCTCTCATTATTTGTTGAAAATACATAACCCAAATCTTTATTACAGCTATCTTCATTCTCTTCTTCAGCAATCATTTCTTTTCTATCTATATATCTAGCCCTTGATAGCATATCCGCTAGTGTATTTTCTTTGCCTTTAATGTGAATCAAAATTAGATTTAGAGATTTAATGTAGGCTATCCATCTTAACATGGCAATATCAGGAGTTGAGCAGTTAGATATCATACCGAGCAAAGGTAAACAATCAGTCTCTAATAGCACATTTGCTCCAATTAAATAATTTCTTTCTGCTTTCAATACTGTAATTGCACCCTACAACTCTCTTTTCACTTGAGGATATGCCCTCTGGCGCTCTGTCAAGATTCTTGCTCCATATCTAATAGCAAATCGATTCCTGCTGACATCTTCTTGTCCAACAACCCAACCTATGGCAATAGGGCTAGTATCCACTGTTACTATCACAGGCTTATTATTTTCATAATTCACTTGTCTTAGAGCTGGTGGAGATCTTAAAATCTTTTTTAAATCTTCCATAGCTTTATCTTGCTCCATGCCCCAAGTAAACTTATTTCCTTTTCTTAAAAATTTGTATAAAGGCTCCGCTACATGAGCAAAATGAGGTATCCAAATTTGATAGAAAATACATGCTCCAAGAAATCTTCTCACCTCAGTGATATTGTTGTAGGCTTTCATTTGTGAAATAACATCTACCTTATCTGTATTTGGCTTTCTTCCATAGCTTCCACACAAATGGCCTACAACTACAATTTCTTCAACTCCAAATTTGGATTTATCAATGGATAGAGTTAAGTTCACCTCCTCCAATCTTTTCAAAATCCTCTCTACATCCTTAATATGTTGTTTTACAAATGTTCTGCAGCCATCTGCTTCCACAGTCACATCTTTTATTTCTTCTCTGCAACCTTTGATTGGAATATCGTCCATAAATGGTATAGTCTTTTCTGGTACAAAATCATTTAGAATTTGATTCATTGCATTCTGCATATGTGCCACTGAGTTGGTGGCACCTTGAGGTAATGTACACATTCAAACCAAACCTAAAGGAGTCTTCATTGTGGTTAAATCCCTGCTCTCTGTTGCCAATTGAAACTGATCATAGCTTGAATACAAATCTCCAATTGAATAAATGGCATAGCTTGCAAAAGCCTCAGCCACCTCATCCACAATTGGACTGGAACCTTTATTTCTAATAATAACTCGATTAGTGGATTACATATCTTGAATAAACCTTAATGCTCCTATTTTCTTTGGCACCGTGAACCAACGATTGGAATATGGTTCCATAGAAGGTTCAAGGATTCCCATTTCCATTTTTTTCTTGAGCAACTCAATTAATTTTGAGAGTTGAGCTCTTGGAACTGGAATAGGTTTTAAGTCCCATGGTATATGTGGAACTGTAAAAATCACCATTGGTGCCACTATGTTTGGATGGACACATCCTATTTCATTAGATTTTGATGCAAATGACTTTCCGTGTTTAGAAAGCATATTCAAAAAAAGGTTTCTTTCAAGATCAGTCAAGAACTCACCTCCTCCAATCTTCAACTTCTTGAGTGTTTCTTCCATAAACCGATGTCCAATTCCCTCTAGATTCCTTAGCCTTGGTTCCATTTCAGCTTGTTTTACATGATCTTTGGAATCTTCAGGCAATTGTATTGCCACAGGCTTAATTTTCTTTGCCACTGATTTATACTTTGTATTCACTTGTGTTTCAATTCCAAATATGCAATTGTTAGCTTCTTTAGTAGGATTTTTAACAAATTTTTTTATTTCTTCATAAAGAGCTTGATCATGAATTTCTACTACAATATCATTATTGTTTTTTATATCCATTCCTTCATTTAAACCTTTCAACTGTTGCAGAATATTTCCTACAAATCCTGTTTCTTCCACCATCCCTGAAATAGCTTCATCTTCCAAAAGCACTCCTTTCATCTTTAGATTTTTTTCAATTTTTCTTAATTTAGCTCTATATTTAGAGTCTAATATATCAATACCTTGAAAACTTAAAATACCACATTTGGTCAAATCCAAAATTCCACAGTCATTCTTCTGTACATTGGGGAATGTAGTAGTAAATAAAGTACTTGCACCCGTAGATCCCCATGCTCTACGTGTGCACCTTAGAAATCCTGGAAAGTCTCTTCAGTGTCTAGAGGTACTTCTCGCAGTTGATCTCGATGTCTTTTATGCTCTGGCTTTACTGTGAAAAATTGCACTGAATTTCTTCCATCACAACTCTGAATTCTAGCATAATGTGATCCATTGTCTAATACCTTAGTTTCCATTCTTGAAGCTGTAATATATAGTTGCCCAAGTATAATTGGATACGTACTTCGGACTTGCACAAAGAAATTCTGATCCACCTCCACATTTCCAATTTTTGTTTTAACTGCTAGACATGCACCATAAAGACCCCCTCTTTCGTTGTTTGCCGCTCTCAATACCCATCCATGTTTGGTATCTATAGGCCATTTTTCTTTTTCATAAACGACCTTTGATATTATATTAATTTCAGATCCATGATCCACAAGAGCATGTATTGTTTCTTCTAAATTTCCAAGTTTAACTTGGGTTTCTGTTGTAGCCCTTGCCCAATATGGATGAGCATACATTATTTTTTTTTTACTCACATTTCCTTCATCTGCAGCCGATAAACATGAGTGCATTCTTGCCTCATCTTTCTCTCTTACTTTTATTTCTTTTGTTGTAAGATTAATTTGTTCTTCAATCTCACAATCATCTTCAACTCCTGATTTCTTAATTCCTTCATTTTTTATAGCAATCTTTTCTAGTAATGTTTGAATTTTAGGAAAAAATATACTTAGTACTTCCATTTCTAAATCCTCATCCAAATCATCATCCGGGCTTTGCTCTTGGATATTATAAGTATCATTTGTAAGTTCTTCATTGCAACCTTCTTTGGACCCAGAATCACATATTGTAGAGAATACATGAGCAATCTCATCACCTTCTTCTTTAGTTATGCAAGTATCAATTGCACTAGCCATGACTGTTTCGGTTGTCATTTGACGTTTTCTTTTTATTACGTTGTCATACTGCATTTACGTGCAGTGTATAAAAATATTAAAAATCTTGTATCTATTGTTAATATATGTGTGAGTGCTAGAAGTTATTTTAGAAGATAATATAAGGAGAGGATTTATTATAGCCACTTAGTTAGTGAATTAAGATGGCTATTTCTTTTGTTCTTACCTTATTTATATCCTAGAATAGACTCTTTTGTAATTAGAAGAAAGGTAAAGGTTGTTTACCTTTCTTGTTGACTTTTGAGGTAGAATGGGCCTTATGAAGGATAAGAAAGGAGAGCATGGGGTGAATAAGGCCCATCCAATAGGATTTGGCTGCCCATGTGGGCGTATCATAGACTAATATAGAAAGAAAGGGAGATATACTCCTCTTGTTAGACCGAGAGGAGAAGGAGTTTTTGAGTAGTGAACTTTGGAGAGAGATAGCTCCGAGGAGATAGAAGTGTTTGTAGTGAAAATTTGTGGGTGTCTTCTTCGAGTTGTGAGGATTCTAGAACCTACTCACTTGCTTGTATTGGAGTTGTGAACAAAAAATTATGCTTGTTTTAGTAGAGTGAGGTTTGCTGCCACCCGACGAAGAGGGGCAGAAACTTCGAGCTGCCACTGCAAGCTTGATTTCGACTCTTTCTTGGTGAAATTTATAGAGAGTGTAGAAAATTGTGCTAGCTTTCTATCAAGACATCTCTTGTAGCATTTGGAGTTGGAGAGCAAAAGTTGTGAGCTTGAGAGTGGGAAAGGGTTTGCTGCCACCCGACGAAGAGGGGCAGAGACTTTGTTCAACCACCCAAGTCGGACAGTCTCTTCAATCCTTTTGATATTTTAGGTGCTTATAGTAGCTTATGTAAGCTTTCGAAAAAAACAAAAATCAATACATTTGGAGCTTTGATGAAAGTTTTATGAGCCGTGAAGTGTCAAAGAGGAAAAATTGTTGCTAGGGTTTGAAGAGTAGAATCAACTAGCTACAAAATCTAGAGTTTGAGAGGCATGCATGCAAAATTTTAGAACAAGTTAGATGATGGAGTGAGCTTTCTAAAAAGCTATTGCATGTCCAATTTGGAGAAAGGAAGTGATCACAACAAAGGCTGAAGTGAAGAGGAGCTTTGCTGCCTTTGCATTTGCTTGGAAATTTTGGCGCCTACTTCTTTTAGCCATAACTTTTAAATGGTAAGTCATCTATTTGTGAAATTTTGATATGTTTTACAATGGATTATTGGCTTTCCATAGGCTGTAAGCACGCTTGATTCGACCTTTGGATGAATTTTTAGTGATTTATTTAGGTTCAGTTTGTTGTATAACTTGTATTCCTCATATGCGGTTGTATTTTGAGGTATACTTGAATACATACATACTTTGCTTATATTTTTTATACAAGTATATATACTTGTATTTATATCAAGTATTTATATAAGTATTTTATAAGTATTATATATAATATTTGTATAAGTATTTGTACAAGTATTATATCAAGGATTTATACAAGTATTTGTACAAATGTTATACCAAGGATTTATACAAGTATTTATAAAAGTATTTGTATAAGTATTATTCAAGTATTTATACTTTATATTTATACAAGACTTGTATAAGTATAATACAAGTATAACTTGAAAGCTTGAAGAAATATTGTGCAAGTATAGAACATACTTGCACGGCTTCCTCCCATGTTCCCTGCTAGTTCTAGTAGCAGCTAGGAACCCGGCGTTTTCCCAAGGCGAATTCTCTCTACCCGACATAATTGGTGCTTCTACTGAGAGCTGCTTTGGGGCTACTAGTTTTGGCTAAGGCAATATGGAGGATACTAGAGGGGCTTTCTTTGAAGCCCAATCAAACATGGATACCATTCTAGGAGCTTTGGCAATATTTATGGATCAATATAAAACTCAAGCTGGAGGTAATGGAGCTACCAAGGCTTTGAAGGGTGTTGTTGACAAGATTGAGAGGTCCTCTATCTTTGTTCATGTAGGAGAAGGGTCACTTCTAAAAGAAAAATGGGATGAGAGGACAGTCAATGCCAAGGAAAAGAAAAAAGAAGCTGATTCTAAAGGAAAAGCTATGGAAGAGAAGGCTAGTAATGGTCAAATGGTTAAAGAAGAAAATGACTATTTGACTAATGAAGAGGAAGATATGATCTTACAAATGTTTGCACAAACATGTATGGTGAGCAACAAGAGTGATATAACCAAAGATGAAAATTTTGTGGAATGTGAGAAGATGGTGGAAAATAACGAAGAAGGGATTAAAGACTATGATATAAAGGTCCAGGCCTTACAAACTCAAGAAGAGAAAGTTGGAGAAATAGAATAATTTTTCAATGGAGAAATGGAAGATGAGATTTTACAAATGTTTGTTGGAATGAATATGAGTAAAAAAAGGATTATTATGGATACAATATATATCCAAAATGAAGGTGAATTTGAATGTGGAGGAGCGCAAGGCTTAACAAAAGAAGCCCAGACCATCAAAATTCAAGAATATGTGGTTGAAGAAATAATAAATGAAAAGATGATTCACAAGAACACAAAGATACTTATCTATGCAAATAACTACAACTTTGAGTGTGATAAAGAAAGAAAGGTGGACTATTATCATTTATTTTGGACAATTGTGAAGCTTGGAGAGCTTAAAGATATGATTTTAGCTTTGATTATTCATGGCTTCCAGATAAAAATCATATCTAGAAGACTTTTTGACAGGGGAAAATGGTCCATTGAAATAAGCTAGAAATCAATACTAAGAGTTTTAAATAATGTGGAGGATAATAGAACAAGGATCTTTAATGATACTTGGACCATATGTGGTGGTTAAAGTACATACCAATGCCACATATTTGCTGTGAGAGTTGGATGGAAAATTATTGAAGATCCCAATAGCTGGCAAAAGAATTAAAACATATAGAAGAAGGGATGGAAAGTTTCACACCAATGATCTTGAAGAATTCTTAACTCCATCAGAGACCAAAGAAATACCAGCAGGTGATGAAGAGATTGAAACGGAGGATGAAGAGGATTAAACTTGGCACATACCGGAGGATGTGCAGGTTTAGAGGGGGAGCATGTCGTACTGCATTTACGTGCAGTGTATAAAAATATTAAAAATCTTGTATCTATTGTTAATATATGTATGAGTGCTAGAAGTTATTTTAGAAGATATTATAAGGAGAGGATTTATTATAGCCACTTAGTTAGTAAATTAAGATGGCTATTTGTTTTGTTCCTACCTTATTTATATCCTAGAATAGACTCTTTTGTAATTAGAAGAAAAGTAAAGGTTGTTTTACCTTTCTTGTTGACTTTTGAGGTAGAATGGACCTTATGAAGGATAAGAAAGGAGAGCATGGGGTGAATAAGGCCCATCCAATAGGATTTGGCTGCCCATGTGGGCGTCTCATAGTCTAATATAGAAAGAAAGGGAGATATACTCCTCTTGTTAGACCGAGAGGAGAAGGGAGTTTTGAATAGTGAACTTTGGAGAGAGATAGCTCCGAGGAGATAGAAGTATTTATAGTGAAAATTGGTGGGTGTCTTCTTCAAGTTGTGAGGATTTTAGAACCTATTCACTTGCTTGTATTGGAGTTGTGAACAAAAAGTTATGCTTGTTTTAGTAGAGTGAGGTTTGCTGCCACGCGACGAAGAGGGGCAGAAACTTCGAGCTGCCACTGCAAGTTTGATTTCAACTCTTTCTTAGTGAAATTTATAGAGAGTGTTGAAGATTGTGCTAGCTATCTATCAAGACATCTCTTGTAGCATTTGGAGTTAGAGAGCAAAAGTTGTGAGCTTGAGAGTGGGAAAGGGTTTGGTGCCACCCGATGAAGAGGGGCAGAGACTTTGTTCAACCACCCAAGTCGGACAGTCTCTTCAATCCTTTTGATATTTTTAGGTGCTTATAGAAGCTTATGTAAGCTTTCTACAAAAACAAAAATCAATACATTTGGAGCTTTGATGAAAGTTTTATGAGCCGTGAAGTGTCAAAGAGGGAAAATTGTTCCTAGGGTTTGAAGAGTAGAATCGACTAGCTACAAAATCTGGAGTTTGAGAGGCATGCATGCGAAATTTTAGAGCAAGCTAGATGATGGAGTGAGCTTTCTAAAAAGCTATTACATGTCCAATTTGGAGAAGGGAAGTGATCACAACAAAGGCTGAAGTAAAGAGGAGCTTTGCTGCCTTTGCATTTGCTTGGAAATTTTAGCGCCTACTTCTTTTAACCATAACTTTTAAATGGTAAGTCATCTGTTTGTGAAATTTTGATATGTTTTACAATGGATTATTGGCTTTCCATAGGCTGTAAGCACGCTTGATTCGACCTTTGGATGAAATTTTAGTGATTTATTTAGTTTCAGTTTGTTGTATAACTTGTATTCCTCATATGCGGTTGTATTTTGAGGTATGCTTGAATACATACATACTTTGCTTATACTTTTTATACAAGTATATATACTTGTATTTATACAAGTATTCTATAAGTATTCTACAAGTATTATACATAATATTTGTACAAGTATTTGTACAAGTATTATATCAAGGATTTATTCCAGTATTTATACTTTATATTTGTACAAGACTTGTACAAGTATAATACAAGTATAACTTCAAAGCTTGAACAAATATTGTGCAAGTATAGAACATACTTGCACGGCTTCCTCTCATGTTCCCTGTTAGTTCTAGTAGCAGCTAGGAACCCGGCGTTTTTCAAAGGCGAATTCTCTCT